>AWOL01S0084751.1:32529-66709 GCA_000715115.1 Nicotiana otophora
AGCTATTCAAATAAATGAGGATATTTATTCTTCATCTCTTCCTCGGCTTCTCTTTCACGAAGGCAATCTCTTTTGTTTCTCAGCTTTCATACTTGCCTATCAAGAATGGCAACTGGAATCTCTTCATAAGTCAATTCCTCATTAACCTCTATAGTCTCAACCGGAATAATAAGCGACGGATCTCCAACCACCTTCTTCAACATGGATACATGAAACACCGGGTGCACTAAAGACATCTCTGGAGGTAGTTCTAGCCTGTAAGCCACCTGACAAATCCACTAAATAATTCTGTATGGTCCAACATACCTCAGACTCAATTTTCCTTTCTTACCAAACCGCATTACACCCTTCATGGGGGAAACCTTCAAGAATACCAATCATCCTCTTGGAACTCCAAATCCCTACGACGTACATTCGAATAGGACTTTTGATGACTCTAGCAGTTTTCAACCATTCCTTAACGATCTTAACCTTCTCCATAGCCTGATGCACGAGGTCTGGTCCTATCAACTCCGCTTCCCCAATGTCAAACCACCCAATGGGAGATCTACATCTCCTACTCTATAGAGCCTTGCCATTTGAATGCTAGCATGATAACTGTTGTTGTAGGCAAATTCTATGAGTGGAAAATGATCATCCCAGCTACCCTTGAAGTCAGGAACACAAGCGCACAACATATCCTCAAGTGTTTGAATGGTCCGCTCTGCCTGCCCGTCAGTCTACAGGTGAAAAGTTGTAATAAGATGCACCTGAGTACCCAAAGCTTGCTTAAATTTCTTCCAAAAAGTAGCCGTGAACTGTGCCCCTTGATCTGAGATTATAGAAACTGGAGTGCCATGCAACCTGACTATGTCCTTGATTTACAACTGAGGATATTGTTCTGCTGTGTCGGTAGCCTTAACACATAAGAATTTTGCTTATTTCGTGAGTCGATCCACAATCACCCAAATCGAGTCGAACTTGCTAGGAGTGCAAGGTAATCCTACCACAAAGTCCATATTGATCATCTCCCATTTCCACATCGGAATATCTATGATCTGTGCCAACCCACCGGGCCTTTGATGTTCGGCCTTTACTTGTTGAAAATTTGGGCATCTTGCCACAAAGTCCGCTACATCCCTCTTAATATCATTCCATAAATAGACTTCCTTAAGATCATGATACATCTTTGTAGAGCCTAGGTGCATGGAATACCTGAAAGTGTGAGCCTCGGTCATGATTCTTTTCCGGAGTCCATCTACATTTGGAACATATAATCGCCCTTAGTACCTTAGTGTACCATCATCCCTGCCAAGAGAAAAATCCATGGTCTTATCTTTCTGAATCCCTTCCTTCAACTGTATCAACAATGGATCGTCGTATTGCTTCTCCTTAACTTCCACAACAACCGATGATTGGGACCAATTTTGCACAACCACCCCTCATTCACTAGAGCCCGTAAGCCAAACCCCTAAACTAGCCAACCGATGAACCTCCTTGGCCAACGTCCTTTGACATGCCTCCAAGTGAGCCAAACTACCCATAGATTTCCGGCTAAGGTCATCCGCCATAACATTAGCCTTCCCCGGATCATATAGAATATCATTGTCGTAGTCCTTGAGTAACTCAAGACACCTTCTCTGCCTCAAATTTAATTTCTTCTGCTTTAAAATATATTGAAGGATCTTATGGTCTGTGAATATATCCACATGTACCCCATACAAATAATGACGTCAAATCTTCAATGAAAAAACCACCGTCGCGAGCTCTAAGTCATGTGTTGGATAGTTCTTCTCATGATTATTGAGCTGTCTGGAAGCATAAGTGATTACCTTACCATGTTGCATCAATACACACCCTAGTCTGATTCTCGAAGCATCACAATATACTACAAACCCATATGTACCCTCCAGTAAGGTTAACACTGGTGTCGTAGTCAATCTTGATTTTAACTCTTGGAAGCTCTTTTCACAAGAATCTGACAATTGGAACTTAACTGCCTTCTGCGTCAATTTAGTCAATGGGGAGGCAAGAGTTGAGAACCCCTCCACAAACTTTCTGTAATACCCATATAAGCCCAAGAAACCTCAAATATTTGTTGGTGTTATAGGCCTTGGCCGATTCTTCACAACTGCGATCTTCTGCGGATCAACCTTAATCCCTTCTCTAGAGATGACATGACCTAAGAATGTGACAGATTCAAGCCAAAATTCATATTTTGAAAACATCGCATAGAACATGTGCTGATATAGAGTCTGCAGAACTGCCCTGAGATGATCGGCATGGTCCTCTCGACTTCGTGAATATACAAGAATATCGTCAATGAACCCTATCACAAAGGAGTCAAGAAAAGGCTTGAAAACTCGATTCATGAGATCCATGAAAGCTGCTGGGGAATTTTCTAGCCCAAAGGACATTACCAGAAATTCGAAGTGCCTTTATCCTGTCCTGAAAGCTGTTTTCAGAATATCCTACTCCTTGATCTTCAATTAGTGATACCTGGATCTTAAATCAATTTTGGAGAAGTACTTAGCCCCCTACAACTGATTGAACAAGTCATATATCCTTGGTAGTGAGTATTTATTTTTGATTGTGACCTTATTGAGCTGCCGATAGTCAATACACATTGTCATTGACCCACCCTTCTTCCTTAGAAAGGGGACCGGTGTGCCCCAAGGCGACACACTCAGCCTTATGAAACCCTTCTCTAACAAATCCTTCAATTTGTCATGCCCTGACCTCGGGGGAGGGAGGGGAGAGGGCGCGACCGACGCTCAACAGAGATACCCTGATCGAGCAAACCTGCAAAATGTCGTCTACCCAACTCACCCACAAATAAAGAGAAGAATACATTTCATTAATTAGACGGTAAGAGGTCACATATACAACACCAGTTCATTTCCATAAGTTACATCATTAACAAGTCCCCAAAATAGAACACTATACAATCATAGTTAAAGTGGATTAGATGATATGATTACAACATATTTTAGTTCAACCTTCCGAAAACAAGATATAACCCACACTATGTCTACGGAGCCTCTAGCCCCACAAAGTCAGCTGAGGAAAGGGTGTGCTACTTTCACTGATCAACACTACATGCTATGGAATCACCTGCATCCATTAAAGATGCAGCGCCTCCGGAAAAAAGGATGTTAGTACATATGGAATAGTACTAGTATATAAAACTAAACACCCTCTCATTAGAACGAATAACAGTAGACAGAGAAGGAAACATGAAATCATTAAGAGATTCAACAACATCAAGGTGTCAAGTTAGGGGAAAGGTAAATTTGAAGTAAGTTATAATCTTTTAAGTTGGGAGATCTTTAGCACCGATACACCATAGTGTTTATGTCATGGAGTCCGATCTCATCCCAATCGGCTAAGCCGTCTCACCCCAAGACATCCACTCACAATACAACCATGTGCTGGCATGGCGTCCGATCTCAGACCGACTGGCTAAGCCGTCTCACCACAATGCCGTGTGGGTCGACAACACATCACATCTTGCTAGCAATAATCTCATCCCATTCAAGGGGACCCACCCCATTCCATCACGTCATTCTCATCCCATATAAGGGGAGACAACCTCTTCACATTAACACGAGGACTTACCCCCAATCACTCCTACACCGGCACATGTAGTTTCGGGGTTAGGTTATTTTGACCTACCCTTCCTCGGTGACTAAATAATACTCCCAAAGCATTAATTATTAAAATGATTCACAACTCATTTCAACATCTTGTTCTAGCCTCTTTGTTTCATTGGCACAATGGCCCCAAATGTAATACCATTGTTGGCACGTTGGCCGTATTTAATTTTCTATACTTACTGTTTCACTTTCAAAAATCATCACACATTGTCAACAACAAACATTTCTATTCAAGGCTTTAAGTACACATTTGAACAATTAAGGGTCTTAGACACATGTGATTTCTTACACAATTCGACATGATAGCTTTCATTAGAATCATGTTTTCAAGTCATAACATATTAACATACAGCCCATACTTAAATCACCTTCTCAAGTAGTAACTTAACATAACAAAAACATTTGGAATACATATTGAACACATATATCTTTTGACACAAGGCTTATTCGGAATAATCAATTTATAATGAGCAACACGGGACTTACAAAGCCATTGTGGGGTTAAATTCTAAAAGAGAAGTTTAGCCAATATACCACACTTTGAGATTTCCTTAATTCGCTACACAATTCCGGAAGTCCTAGAAACTTCTATCTATTTAGAGATATAGCAAGATTAAACACAAATTAGGAAGGGGTTCATGGTTCCAGCTCATTTGAGCAGTTTATCAAACACTAGGTGGGTATTGTGATTTCAAGGTCGTCCTATGGTGGATTCTTTCATTCCACTACCCAGAGTCTATCCAATTTAGCTCAACAATCTCCCACCAAACCTTGATAATAGATGCATGCACAATGGACAACTCCCACACCCAAGAATTGCTTTTCTCATTACCTATTTTCAGTTAAATCACAAAATCCAGTGCTAGGGAGTAGATTCTTACCTTTAGGATGAAAGCCCAGTGAGACTTTCCTTGCTAATTCTCCAAGCCTTGAGCAAGAATTGAGAAATAATAAGTGTAGGAACCCCCTTTCACTCTAGAGCACTTCCCACTCTCAAAATATCAAATTTTTACCTTACAAATGGTCTTCAATGACTATATCTCGAAATAGGGTCGGGTTAAAAACAATAGAAAAATAAAGACCCGATGCAGATTTGCGGTCGTATATGCGAACGGAAAATGCTTCTGCGGCTCGCATAATGGCCCTCCAAAATAAGGTATTGCGGCTTCACTTTACGACAGGTATGCGGTCCGCAGACCAATTCCGCGGTCGCATAATGCGCCGTAGAACTTCCCTCCAGATTTATTTTTGTTGGATCTCTGATGGATTGTGCGGTCCACGAAATGATTATGCAGACGTATAGTGGACCGCGTAATGGTCCTAAACTTAGCTCAAGTTTCTGCTTCATTCTGCGGTAGATCTGCAGTCCGCAGATCAGTTCTGCAATCGCAGAATAGACCGTAGAAAATGCCCTGCACTGCCAAATAATTTAATCAACTCCCCAACGCACTATTAAATCCAAAAAGTCCATACCGCGGCGAGCGAAGAATATCAACAATTATCAATGCATAAGTCCACCTCGGCACTACGAAACCCCGGTTTTAGGTAAACGTTTACGGGGCCTTACATAATTGATCCTTTAGCTCCTTTAATTCTACCAGTGCCATTATGTAAGGTGGAATAGACATAGAATGCGTCCCTGGCATCACATCAATCCCAAAATCAATCTCCCTGTCTGGTGGGATTCTAGGGAGCTCATCCGGAAAGACCTCCAGAAATTCATTCACAACTTGTATAGACTCAAGTGTAGGTGCCTCGGCATCAGTGTCCGTATCCTGCACCAAATGTTAAATACATCCCTTGTTGATCATCTTCGTGGCCTTAAGGTAGGAAATAAACCTACCCTTTGGCACTACATTACCCCCCTTCCATTCAATAAATGGATCATTTGGAAATTCAAACCTAACGGTCCTAGTTCGGCAATCAAGCTTGGCAAAACATGAATAAATCCAGTCCATCCCCATTATTATATCAAAATCGATCATTCCTAATTCAATGAGGTCGGCCATGGTATCCTGACCATGCACCGTGACAACACAATCCTTATAAACCCGCATGGCCACAATAAACTCACCAACCAGAGTAGATACAGAGAACGACTCATGAAGTTGTTCCGGTTCTATCCCATATTCCATAGAAACATAAGGAGTGACATATGACAAAGTGGAACCGGGATCAATAAGGGCACATACATTATGCGATTGGACAGTCAATATACTTGTGAAAACATCTAGAGAAGCCTCTGAATCTTGACGCCTCCTCATAGTGTAAAACCTGTTGGGCCTTCCCGAGCTCTGGCTACCATCCCTAGTTGTACCACGCCCTGCGTACGCTGGAGTGCCCCAAGCTGGGGGAGGAGCTGCGGATGTAGTAGCTGCAGAACTGGCTAGTTGCACCGTGCCCCTGCCCACACTCTGGTTGGACGAACAAAAATCCTTATAAATGTGACCCCTGACACCGCACCTGTAGCATATGGTCTAGTCCCTAAAGTAGATCCCAAAATGCATCATCCCGCACCTAGGGCATGGGGGCCTCTACTGCTATTGAAATCTCCCTCCCTGCTAACCTTACTGGTAGAATCCCTTGTTGCCCTGACTGGGCCTGAAATGACTCCACTGCTACTGACTGGGCCCTGATGGCGGTGCACTGACTGAATACTGAGCAAAGGACTGGGATGGCCCTGATGACCCTCCCCTAAATGCCGACCTATCACCCCTACCAGAACAACCACAAAAGTTGCCCTTGGGTCGGGCCTTATAGCTACCCTCTGGCTCCATTCTATTCTTCAATTTGCGTTTCTCTATGGATTGAGCAAATGCCACCATCTTCCCACAATTCATATCAGAATTTAAGGCAGTTGTAGTGGTTTTATTAATAACCAAGGGGCTTAGGCCCTGCACAAATCGGTGCACTCTAGCCTCCATAGAGGGCAACATGTGAATTGCATACCTGGGTAGGCATGGAAATATCATATGGTACTCCCACACACTCATGCTACCCTACTTCAGGCTCTCAAACTCAGTGGCACAGGCCACCTTAGTCTTGGCAGGCAATAAATTGTCAACGAAAGCGTCAGCAAACTCACTCCACCTCGTCGGAGGGCTCCCCTCCTCACGGGAGTCCTCCCACATCTCAAACCAAGAATAGACCACCGCTTTTAGGTAGTAGGAAGCCAACTCCACTCCCTCCATCTCAGTAGCATGCATAACTCGGAGGGTCTTGTGCATCTCATCAATAAAGTCCTGGGGGTCCTCCTTAGGATCAGTACCTGTGAACACTGGAGGATCCAGCTGAAGAAACTTGTTCACCCTTGAACTAGCAGAATCCCCTTGCTGGGCATGTGAAGCCACTATCTCTGGGCCAACATCTGAATGGCTTCCCTAAGGTCCCCATCGAAAACACCGGGATCGGAAACTGGGGCTGGAGGTGGAATAGTTGCTCCCTCTGTGGGAGTAAGGGTTGGGGCAGTTGGAGTAGGAGTGGTAGAATCAGGCAGTGTAGTAGCTGGGGGTATATTCTCACCCCTCGGGTGCTCAACCTCATCATCAAGTATAGAATCAACTGCCACTCCTGGGGTGGCATTATCTCGTTGGCCAGTTCTTGCTTTCTTCCTAGTCACCATATACTGAAGGTTAGAGCAATGCACCAGTTGAATGATCCAAGTTTCATTACCGTTAGAACTTTATTCAAGATCTCCCAACATATTACATTACACATTCATAGTTAAGAAGTGGAAACATATGATACAAATACAACCTTACTAGTTTGAATTTTCCGACACCAACATACAACCCATACTATGTCTACGGAGCCTCTATTAGACATAAAAGAGTGCTATGATAGTGCCGTTAACAAGGCCATAGCTATACCTCAAAACATAATACACAAAGAACAAAAGATATACGACCCCGAGATGAAGTGGGCCTCACCAAGTCAACTGGAAGAGGGTGCACTGCTATCACTAAACAAAGCCGCCTGTTATGAAACTACTGCATCCATTAAAGATGCAGCACCCCCAGCAAAAAGGGACGCTGGTACATGACGAATAGTAGTAGTATGAAAACCAAACACCCCCTTCAAGGATTGGAAGTACAACATGAATGTGACGAATCATGGAAGTAATAAAAGAGTTTAATTAGCCATTAAAACCACAGCAAATTCATTTAAAGCTTTCAATAATATTTATGAATTGCAAGTTGGGATCCTCTATAACAACCTCAATACCACAATCTCTACACAGATCGGCCCTGCCGCCTCACCCCAATGTGTGTGGGCGGAGGTGTAATCGCAATACGAAAATATCTACACAAAGTGGCCCTACCGCCTCACCCCAATGTATGCGGGTGGAGGTGTAATCACAGTGCCACAATCTCTACACAAAGCGTCCATGCCGCCTCACCCCAATGTGTGCGGGTTAAGGTGTAATCACAATGCCACAATCTCTACACAAAGTGGCCCTGCCGCCTCACTCCAATGTGCACGGGTGAAGGTGTAATCACAATACCACAATCTCTACACAAAGCGGCCCTGCCGCCTCACCCCCAATGTGCGGGGGTGGAGGTGTAATCACAATACTACAATCTCTACATAAAGCGGCCCTTCTGCCTTACCCTAATGTGTGCGGGTGGAGGTGTAATCACAATGCCACAATTCGGGTTCTTAAAATGATAATAGTTTATACAAAAGATTTCTTTTCAAATCGAACCCTTTGGAACCTTTAGTCTTATCAAGTATAAGTTCAAAAGATTTCATTATATGAGAAATGATAATTTTATCACATTGATTTCGTACAAAACTTTCTTCCCAAAAGTGGTATAACATAATCAAGTCAAAAATAGAAATACTACAAAAACAACTAGAATTAGCTACGAACATCGTTGCTAATTTGTCGCTAAATCATCCGTAGCTAGCAGAATTTCTTGATAATCTATCTCTAATTTGTCGCTAAATGAGATAAGCAACGGATTTTTCTGTTTAGCTATAGAATTTGTCTGTTGCTAAAACAAAATTTTTTAGTAGTGAAAATCAATAACACATGCGGGTTGTGATACGTTATGCAAATTTGAGAATCAATTTACTAACTTGAATACCCTATCTCAATAGTGTTTCAAGTTCGAACTACATACGATGGAGTCTTGTAAGAATACGGGAATTTTGATACTAGAAGAAGAGTTTAGACTTCATACCTCGAACGAGCTTTTCGTGGTGTGACAATAACGTCCCGACACTCCTAACGATGCCAATCTATAGAATTGGGGAGAATTACAAGAACGATTAGAGGAATTCGTGTGTCAAGAGCTGCTACAATGACAACCCAACTTTTCCTCAACCAACTCAACAACAAAACCACCCAAGATTGTCCAACAACTTCCCCGCAATCCCTATTAGCTCATGCATGTGATATGTCTAATCTCATCACCCATAACCAACCAAAAATCCGAAATTGGAGAATTGGGGAAAGGAATTCTTACCTTTTATAAAACCTTAGTAAGTTCCTCTTGATGAAATCCCAAGGCTTGATCCAAGTGGAGTAGTGAAATCCTTGAATCCTCCCCTTTCTCTCTCTAAAATATCATATAATCCCTCAAAAATGACCACTATGGCTATATAAAACGAAATGGGGTTGGGTTATAAAAATAGGAAAAAGGAGCTCCGATGTGGTTCTGCAGTTGCATATGCGACTGCATAAGACTTGTGTGGTCCGCAAAATAGACCGCAAAATGGCCCCCCAGAACTGTGCACTTCTGTGCAGGTATGCGATAGGTCTGCGGTCGCATAGTGGACCGCGGAACCTCCTCCCAAACTTTCCCATGCTGGTTCTGCAATGGATATGCGGCCCACAAAACAAATATGCGGTCGCATAGTTGACCGCAAAACAAACTCCAAAATTGGCCCATTTCTCTGCGGCACTCTACGGCGGATCTACGGTCACATAATGGACAACAGAAATGCTCTATTCTGCTATATTGTTTCTTCAAATCTCCAAATATATTAGCATACTTCTTCACCATAAAACCTCGGGTTTTAGGTGAAATATTTCGTGGCTTTACACCTTTGTGGTCGAAAGTGGATGATTTTTTATATGGTTGGACTTGTTATTGAATGAGTGTTCAGATTTTTTGATTTTTGTCGGCTTTCGAGGCTTGGGGATAGGGTTAACATTTTTAATTCGGTTAAAGAATTTAGTTTTATCATATGGGATTGATTCCTATAGCTTGTATTGATTATATTAAGTCTTTTGTAACTATATTCGAGTCGTTCATAGGCTGATACACGAGGCAAGGGTTTGTTGGAGCATTGAGTTGCATACTTTGAGGTAAGTAACACTTCTAAACTTGGTAGTGAGGATATGATCCTCGGAATACATGTTATATGGTTGATGTTGGGGTGACGCACATGCTAGGTGACAGGCGTGTGAGTATGCACCGTGATAATTATGACTCTGTTGATTCTATGGTACTGTGTAGTTTTCTAGTCTTATTTTATTCGTGTAATTCCTATGTGTTAGCGTAACTGAGCTATGATTCACGTTAGAAATCATATTTCGGCTATGTGCTTATTCTTTTGGGAACAACTGAGGTTATTTCTACTGTTGAGTTATTTGCTTAAACTGCAGTTATGTACTCAATCATTTTTCCATATGCATATCATATCTCTGTCTGTTTTATCATTTACTTTTATATCATCTTATCATTGTTTGGGGCTGAGTAGTATGAGACTTGTGAGCCTATGAGACTGGAGAGATTAATGACTGAGTTGGGCCAGATTGTGAGAGTTGTTATGGATTGGGTTGCGCGCCGTAGCAGGACTTATTGTCTTATTTATTATTTGGATAGGGCTACATGTCGCAGCAAGTCTTATATGCTTTATATTAACGCTTGGGTAGGATCTTCCCCTTCGGAGTTTGACACACCAGCATTGAGCGTAGGCACAATGATTTATATACAAGTGCTTTTATGAGGGGCATTGATGTCGGGAACCAATAAAGTGTTGAGTAATTGTGTGTGATGAGTGGGAATTTAAGTTAGAAATATTGAGCACTCTGAGAGTGTAAGTACATAGGATTATCACTGTGATACATTACATTTGACATACAGGCATAGAGATGTAACAATATTCATGCTAGTTGTACTTGGCATATTTTATTAGTGTTAGGTTTAAATTATGGAACTTGAAAGCATGCCTAAATTTCTGTATTGTGAACGAGCTGAACATGTATGTTTTTTGTGAGTTATTACTATCATTCTCTTTGTTATATTTGTGTTGTCATTATTTTGGTTCTGACTATATCCTGCTAAGCTCATCACTACTTTTAGCCCAAGGTTAGTCCTGTTACATAATGAGTACATTGGGTCGGTTGTACTCATACTACACTCTGCACTTCGTGTGTCGATCATGGTACATCTGGACGTGGTTATTGCTAGGGTGGGGCTAGTTCATGTTCGAAGAACTCGAGGTAGAGGTTATGATGCCCTCTGACCTTGACTCTCCTTCCTTTCATTTTTATTCAGTATTGTTCTATTTTTCTCAGATAGTTGTGCTAGACTTTTAAACTATGTTGACACTGAGTAGCTCATGTGCTCGGTGACACCAGGATTTTGGGATTATTGTAGTTGAGTTGCAGTTGTTTTTATTAGTTTTTTATGAGACTTTCCACTGTTGAATTTATTGAATCATGTTTTTAATTCAAATGCATAGTTGTTATGTGATTGTCGGCTTGAGTAGTAATAGGTTAGGCGGCATCATGACAGGTTTGGATTTTGGGTCATGACAATGGATATTATCGCTACAATTGATTTAGCCGTAGTCATGCTTTATATGTTAAATACACATCCGCATATTTACTATTTTCATGTCCTTGTACACCTTGTTGATAAATTATGAGCTTATATATTTGATTAAATTTTGGCATTATTGTTTTGTGATAATTGTGGCACATGTGGACATGTTGGGAGGATTGATTGGGGTGTTGGCACAAGGTCTTTGCTGTACTATTATGAATATTGTTGTGTGCGTGGGGTGAAATAAGGGTGGCATTTTCTCGGGCTACCCACATGGAGAAATAAGGGTGGTAATATGTGCATGTAGCGAAATAAGAAGGGCATTTATTATTATTGCTAATGCGGTGAAATAAGGATGGCATTGTTGATAATGTTATGAGATGATATGGGGTGTTTCTCTTGATGTTGTTTGTGTGTTAAAAAGGGGTTGATATTTTGTTCATATACATGCTTTTCTTAAAACGCCATCATGTATTTTAATGAGTTGTTAGTTGAATTTGGCATGCCTTCTCCTGCCTTCACTTCTATTTGATTATGTGTTTACAAAGATGAACCTTTCTACGACTTAAAAACGATTTCTTCTTGAGCAAAGAAATTCTATACAAATGAACTCCAGATCTGAATATGTTGAGATGTGTAGACTCCAAAGAAGCCAACAGAATCATGAATGAAGTACATTCCGGAGAGTGCCAACCCATATGAACGACTACATCTTTACAAGAAAAATACTCTGAGCACGTTATTACTGGATGACCATGGAAAAATATGGCTTCAATTTTGTCCGCAAGTGCCATCAGTGTCAAATACACAATGATTTGATTCATTCACCACCATCAGAGTTGTATCCCATATCTACTCCTTGGCCTTTTGTTACCTAGGGAATGGATGTTATTGGGCCAATTGAACCAAAAGTGTCAAACAATCATAGATTCCCTTGGCCGCCATTGATTACTTCACAAAATTTGCCGAAGCGGTCACCTTCAAAGTCGTTACCAAGAAAGCGGTGGTGGACTTTGTACTTTTCAATATTATTGGTCGTTTTGGTATTCCAACTTGAATAGTTCCAACTTGAATAGTCATCTGATGAGGGAGGTATGTGATCAGTTCAAAATCATGCATCGCAGTTTTACCCCTTGTGATATGAAAGCTAATGGCATTGTAGAAGCTTCAAACAAGAAAATAAAGAAGATTTTTAGAAATAAGTTCAAGGTTCCCGGCAACGGCATGAAAAGCTTCCTATCACACTCTTGGTATATGAAACAAATATTCGCACATCAATTGCAGCAACCCCGTACTTATTGTTTTATGGAACTGAAGTCGTAATACTAATTGAAATTGAAATTCTCTCTCTTTGAATTGTTATTAAAGCAGAGATTGAGGATGAGGAATGGGATAAAATTCGTTTGGTGTAGTTGACATTAATTGATGAAAAATGACTAGATGCAATTTTTCACGGGTAGTTATACTAACAAATAACGGCTTGCACCTATAACAAGAAAGTATGACCCAGACAATTTGAAGTGGGGTAACTAGTTTCGAAACGCATCCTTATGCATCAGGAAGAAGTTAATAGAAATTTTCCCCCAAATTAGCAAGGTCCTTATATCGTCAAAAAGTGCTACTAAAAGGAGCGATCTACCTTGGAGGCATAGAAAGAAATGTACCAGATATAACAATCAACATGGATGTAGTTAAAAGGTACTATGTTTGACATGTTGTTCAGCATAAACGTTCTCAAGATTGAGATGACATAGGCTTTCATTCTCGCTGCCCAAACACTGTCACTCTTTGCTTAAATCCTTTGAGCCGATTACCTTTCGTTGATTACCCGCTTTTGTACACGCTTATTCCAAAAAAGAGAAACAACGATAAAAAAGGAAAAAGAAATAAATAGCAAAACAAAATAAAAAACAAAAGTGTTAATGTTAATTGAACTATGTCCAACTAGATTCCAAAAGGATGGGTAGGCAGCCCTACTCTAGGGTTCGGTCACACCAAGCAAAAAATTAACATTCCCCCAAAAGTTAAAACTAGGGAAACAGTTACATTATTTTACCGATGGTTTCGTCGAAAGGGTTCTAAAGTTGTAGTTCAATTCGTACTATTTTGCCTAAAACCCTTTCATGAACTTTGACCAATCGATAAGAATGTTAAAGATCGAGAAGATCAAGGGTATCGGACCTTGCACTATCAAGATTGAGAGAAATAAAATGAGAGAGTCTTATTGGTGAAAACCCGAAAAGGGCACTATAAGGCGATGGTAAGAAGAGAAATGAGAGAGATCGGCTAGTGAAACCTGCAAATGGCACTGTTGATCGAAAGTAAGCTCTCACTGTCATGGTATCAAAACAATCCAAAATAAGGATTCTTAATTTCAAGAGAGGGACCGTGATGAATTTATGAGAGTTGGACAATTTACGTGGATCAGGCGTCTAGTCCAAGAGGCATGTCATGTTCATTGGAGTTCACATGTATCTCCAGATAAGTCCTTCTCTCCATTCTCCGAAGGGGAGGCCTCTTTTCTTTCCTCAAATTGCTTACTTCACCCGTTCAATCTAAGCTTTTCTTTGAATCGCTTTCGGTCTAACTTTTTTCCAAAAGAAAAGCAAGGAAAGGACAAAAAGAGGATTACAAGGCTCCCAGATAAATGAAGTTGATTTATGCAAAGCACTCAGCATTGAGAAAGGCATCAAGACATCCATGACTGGACATAATTGGCAGATGCCTCGTATCACGTCCCCAAATCTACCTAGTCTTGATGGCATCTAATCCAACCCGCTAGGTAAGCCAAATTACAGTCAACAAAATTCTAATAAGAATAACAAAAAATTAATAAGTGAAATATCTGAATTTTTATACAATAACCCAAGGATTATAAGTACAAGTCATGTGCCACTAAGACGTAGATTTACAAAGATGATATGAAAATATATACAATATTTTTTTGGAATATACATAAACAAATTACAAATATAAAACTACCAAGAACAAATGGTAGTTATATCTAAAAAGTAGGTACATCTTCCGTGCCAACTGCCGTCATCTACTACATCTCAGCTCCATGATCTGCACGCAATGTGCAGAAGTGTAGTATGAATACAACGGAACCTATGTACTCAACAAGTATCATAACTAATGTCACTGAGGTAATAGAAGTGAAAATTATAATGATACCCGCTAATCACCTATAGAGTTCAAAAATTCATTAAGTATAGAACAATAATATGATCAAGTAATGGATCACATAAAGAACCATCTTAGTGAAAACAAATTTCTTAACGTACTATGCCCAGTCAACAATCCAGCATATAAGGAGGATATGCAAATTAATCAGGTAAACAACCAAGGAAGTTGCAAGTAAAAATGAAATACCATAACTAAATATCAAATCGTTGCGGTGCGCAACCTCATTCAAATAGAAATTACAATATGGCTCTAAGGCCCACATCGGAATCATAATAACCGAACCAAAACATTGATCGGCTTTCTCAAAGCCCACATCAACTAGAAACCTGTTGATTTCTCACAATCCGCATGTACACCATGAAGAAGAAACACGAGAGGGTAACCCTAGGGGGGATGGATCCATATCCACATGCTACATGGCGTAATCATAAGCAATAATTATAATCTGCCCGGCATGGTCATAGGCTCAATATCATGAATCCATCTCGCGTGGTCACATGCTTAATATCATAATCCACTCAGTGTGGTCACATGCTTAATATCACAATCCTCTCACCGTGGTCACAAGCTCAATATTACAATCTGCCGGGCATGGTCATAAGATCAATATCATAATTTGCTCGGCATGGTCACAGGCTAATTATCACAATTCGCACGGCGTAGTCACATGCTACCAGTGCAAACCATATCACACATAAAGCAAATATACAAGAATACATGTTTATGATCAATGAATATGAAATTTCATACTCCAAAAATGGTATAAGTGACATGCTAAGGTGTATGCATGTGCAAAGTATGCTATCATAAATTAAATCAGGCAAATACATCACGAAAGTAGCAATTATCATGTTCAATCAGGAGATTAACATCTATGTGGCCTCGAACATGGCTCAGATAGCTCACAACAAGGGTACAAATATAAGAACCATCATCGCATGAAGCTTAGCATTCAATTCAAGGCCTAACATAGCTTAAGCACTACCCGAGCATGAATAATACCTCGTGCATGCACAGGGGCTCAACCCCACACATGTCCGCCACCGATAGCACATAGCTATCACAAATAACTCAGGAAATTAGTGCCTCGAGCAAGTTTAGATAAGATACTTACCTAAAGCAAGCCAAATCAATCCTCTAATAAGCCATTCCTGTGTGAATTAACCTCAGAACGACTCAAATTTATCCAAATCTTACTATCATCAATAAGAGCCATAGGAAACAAATCCAAATGATAAATCTAAGATCTTGAATCAATGTATGCAACGTCAACTCAAAAATTCAACCCCGGGCCCGTACCACAAAACCCCACCAAACTCAAACATTTCGTACATACATTCTGATACGAGTTCTAATATATATGTTTCATCCAATTCCAACCTCAAATCGACCCTCAAATTATCTTATCTCACTCTCCAAATTATAGTCCGAAACCCCAAACATCTACCTTTAATTCATATAAATTAGGTGCAATAATATAAGGATAATTAATATCTAACACCAAAATCAAATAAGGATCACTTTCCCCTTCAACTATGATGGAAATCCACACAAAGAATCACCTCCAACCGAGCTCCACAACTCCAAAAATGAGAAATAACAAAAACCTTTAAATTAATAGTTTGCTCATCTAAACCGCACCTTCGGTCACTAAACCGCTTATGTGGTAATGATACTGCATCTGCAATCCCCTCTCAGCACCCGACCTCCCGCTTCTGCAACTCACCATGCGCACTTGCGCTTCTTCTTCACTGCACATGTGGTCCCTGGTCCCCCACCCCAAGTCATCTTCTGTTGAAAAATCTCCGCTTCTGCACTCGCGCATCTGTGCTCCATAGTCTGCACCTGCGGACCCAGTCTTCCCCAGCCATTCACCGGATCGACGGAACCACCGCTTCTACGTCCGCGTACCTAAAACCTAACCAACGCAAGTGCAGAAGCACCAAAACTCAGCAACATTTAACAATGCAATAAAGTCCAAAAATGATCTGAAATCAATCTGAAACACACCCGGGGGCTCCGAGACCCCGTCCAATCACACCAACAAATCCAAAAACATTACACAAACCTAATCGAGGCCTCAAATTATCCAAAAATATCATTAAAATTATGAATCGCACCCCAAATTCAAGCCTAAGGAACTAGTAAACGTTAAACATCCAAAACTCGTGTCGAACTATGTCAAATCAACTCGGAATGACCTCAAATTTTTTAATGCAAGTCTTAAATAACAAAACAGACCTATTCCAACTTTCGAAACAAAACACCGACCCCTATATCATCAAAGTTAGTTGTTGGTCAAATCTATCAATCTTCCAAACCTTCAACATTTCCAACTTTCGCCAAATAGAACCAAATCAACCTAGGAACCTGTAACGACCCGACCGGTCATTGTGAGCTCTAGCATGTCATTCGGTGGTTTGATAACTTGAGTAGCTTCTCTTCATATATTATGATTTGCACGTGTTGTTAGTTTCGATTTGCGAGAAGTTCGAAGTTTATTTGAAAGAATAATTCTCAATTCGTAAGCTTTAGGTTAGAAGAGTTGATCAAGGCTTGAATTTTGAGTAAACGACCTCGGATTGAGATTTGATGGCTCCTATAGGTTTTTAAGGTGATTTCGATCTTAGGCGTATGTTCGAGTTAAGTATCAGATGATCCGGGAGCGATTCAACACTTATTATAGAATGTTTGCTTTTTTATAGGTATAAAATTTGCCAAGTTTGACTTAGAGAGTGTACTTTGGTGTTATCTGACTTCGGATGGTGTTTTGGGACCTTGGATAGGTTCATTTTGTTGATTGAAACTTGTGTTTGAAGTTTTGTCGTGATCCGGAATATCTATGTTCGATTTGGACATGTTCGACGAAGTTTGAATGTTTGGAAGTTAAGAGGAGATTTTGATTGTCGATTTATGGTTTTGATATTATTCATCGCTTTTTGAGCCTTTGGATAAGTTTGGATAAGGTATTGGAACTTGTTGGTGTGAGTGGACAGGGTCCCGGAGCCTCGAGTGTTATTCGGGGTGGTTTCGGACCAATTCTCATTGTTTGGGTTTTCGTGTTTCTGGTGTTAGGTGTGTGCTTCGCGATTGTGAAGGAGGCATCGTGGTCGCGAAGGGTTGCTAGAGCTGGTAAAGATTTTATTCTTCGTGATCGCGAGAAGAGGGTCAAGATCGCAGAAGGTGGTTAGCTACATCTACATGTTCGCTGGGCAGGAGTCGCATATGCGATGTGGTTTGTGGGGTTGGCCTGGTTGGGAGAGTTGTTCTATGCGATCGCGGGAGGTGTGTCGTGATCATGGAAGAGGAAGTTGCTGAGCCTGGAAGGTTTGCCTTCGCATTCGCAAAGTTTGGCTTGTGTTTGTGTAGGCTTGGATGACTATGCATCGCGATCGTGAGAAAAGATCGCATCCGCGAAGAAGGAATTCTAGGGCAAGCTGTTTTGGCCTTCACGTTCGCGAAAAAAAAAGGTATGGGCAGAACATGAATTTAATACGGGACTTAGCCCATTTCTCTTACATTTTTACATGGTTAGGCGATTTTGGGAGCTCTTTGAGGGAATATTTTCATTATCTATTACAAGGTAAGTGATTCCTACTCATTGTGATTTAAATACATGAATTGCATATGAATTTTAACATCAAAATTTGTTGAAATTTTGGAATTATGAAGAAAACCTAGAAATCGTAATTTGGATTTTGACCGCGAAATTGGACATGGAATTGGGAATAAATTATATATTTGAGTATGTGGTGCTATGGATAATGTTTATCTTTGAAATTTTTAGAATCTGGACATGTGGGCCTAAGGGTTGACTTTTCCAGAAATCTAAAAAGTAAAGGTCCCACATAACAAGAAACGAAGCCGACATCCAAGAAGCGATCGCCATCGCAGAAATCAACATCCAAGTAGTTGGATGGGCCAAAACAAGATGTCTGAAAACCAAATCAACCACCATTTTTGACTAACAAGTTGTTTTTTGATGAAAATAGAAATTGCATGTGTGCAAGAAACAACCTCGAATGAAGAGACCCCTAGAAAAAGGAAACAATACAACACTACGAATCACTTTACAAAAAGCAAGCATCCGCAAAAAGGAAGTTTCTTCAAAACTCCCCGCTCTCTTTTGCTCATTTCCCTGGCATATATAAAATCATGTTGCATTTTCCAACATAGGATACACCACATTCCTTGATGATATTTATGACAAAAGAATACACCATTCCTTGGTTGTATTTTTCAATATAGGGTACACCATTTCTTGATTGATAATATTTAAGACAAAAAGGTACACCGCTTCATAGTCTCATTATAGCATAGGATATTTCATTCTCCAGCTACATTTTCCAATATAGTGTATATTGTTCCCTAGTTGATGATATTTAAGACAAAAGGAATACCATTCCCTATATCAATTTTCTAACATAAGGCACACTATTCCCTAGTTGATAATATTTAAGATAATAGGGAACACAACTCTCTAGTCATATGTTAGCATAGGATAAACCATTCCCTAGATGTATTTTCCAGCATAGGGTACATCATTCCTTAGTTCATGATTTTTAAGAACTATACTAATATGATTCTTTTATTTTCAAGAATATGTTGGCAACTTCGGAAGAAAGGTTCAGTCAACTTTTTCCAAATGCTTTCGATGAAGTACCAAACGTTTGGTAAAAATAATCACAGTTTCTCACTTTTTCTTTGTTGGGAAACTTTTCATGTTCTTGAGCAAAGAGGGACAGCTGTGAGCATATAATTTTTAACTCGTTCAATATTACTCCTAAAATGACATCAATGTAGTCTCTTTTAGTCATTTTAAATCTTATAAGACTTTTAGGGATTTTTTGTCTATTTCGCTCTGCCTAATTGCATTTCTGCATTCTAGATTGCGTTTTAGTTCTATTAATATTTACAAAAAATAAAAACAAAAATGTACTTGTCGTCCTTTATTTGTTGCATTTTTTGTTTTAGTTTGCATATTTAAAATGTCTAATTATAATAATTTATAATTGTGATGGCCAATTGCATGGTAATTAGAAATCTTTTATTTCTGAGCCGAGGGTCTCCCGGAAACAGCCTCTCTGCCCACGGGGTAGGGGTAAGGTCTGCGTACACTCTACCGTACTCATACCCCACTAGTGAGATTACTACTGGGTTGATGTTGTTGTTATAATTGCATGATAATTAGGTGGATATGCTAAAACTTCAAAAATGGGTTTTATTTGAGGTCAAGTCGAATGTGGCTTTTTTGTAATATGAAAAGGGGAGTTAACAGTTGGGTATGTTAAAGTGAAAGGCATCAAATCAACACCATAGCTTTATTCCCTCGTCCTCTTTCTTTTAAAGAATTGTGGTCCAAACACGCCAATTTTGAGCCAGACACCTCATTTTGGACTCCAAATAGTTAAGATAATACCTTTTCAACCCCTTTGTCAAATTACCCCCAACCAGAGCTATTTTTCTCCCATATCTTGAATCAATCAATACATCTTTCAAATATCTATCGATTGAGGTCACTCAGGTATACCAATCTCGGTGGCCTGAACTCACTTGACCACCATTGTTTATGTAATTACCCATAAATTTTTGCCAAGGAATTTAAGATTTTGTGGTTCTGAGAAGTTGGTGAAACTTTTTGCAGAAGGAGGCAATTATGCGGTCAAGTTTGCGACCGCATAATCATTCCGCGAGCCGCATAACCATCGCAGAGTTGAGCAGAAAATTTGTTGAATTTTGAAGGTCGTTTTGGGGCCCATTAAGTGATCGCATATCCGTTTCGCGGTCCACACTTATATCACAGATTTAGCATGAAGAATTTCAAGAGGGTGATTCTACAGTCCATTTCATGCCCGCATAATTGGTTTTGAGGATCGTAGACCTGGCCGCATACTTGTCCAGGCCAGCCCTGATTTTGGGGATCATTTTTGCGGTCCATTTTGCGGGCCGCATATCTGTTCTGCGGTCCACTCTACGACCGCAGAGTGGAGTTTCGGAGGGTCCATTTTCTAATTTTATAACCCGACCCCATTTTGATTAAAAGTCTTTGGGGCTCATTTTGAAAGAAAAAATCTGATATTTTTAGAGAGAAGTGACAGTATCTTAAAGAGAGAGAGGGAGAAGACCTAGCAATTCTACTCATCCATTCTTGCCCAATCTTCAAGAATCGAGGAAGCCATTCACTAAACCATCATCCATCCGGGTAAGTCCTTATATTAAGTTTTCATGCAAGAAGTTATGGGTCTAAGTATGTCGTGGGGTTGGAGATAGGCCATGCATGTGCCAATAGGAAGTTGTATGTGGGGTTGTTAAACTATTTTGGGTAGTTTCTTATTAAATTTTGTTGAGCGAGGAAGAAATTACCATTGTAGTGTTTTGCATTCGATTTTGCATAGTAGGTATTTGACAAAATTTGCAAGAGAGTTATATCATGAGAATCCTTCTAATTATTATCCGATTTACAGTATCTTCCTATAGATTGATATTGCTAAGAGTACTGCGACGTTGTAGTAATCTAAGGAAAGCTCAAGTTAGGTATGTTGGCTAAATTTCTCTCTTAGAATCGAATTTCATGATGTTTCCCTAAGTTTCAAGTATGGCTGGCCCGGGTTTCTAATTCCCATGTTCTGAGTTGTTCCTAATAAATTCGATTATCCCTAGTAAGCGTTGTATTGAAAGATGCATATAATCAGAATGTGTTCTAGTTTCTCGTATCCTATCATGATCTTTTTCGAGAATGTTCAAGTATGGTTTATGTATTAAAATGTTATGACTTCAATTCATGTTTCAAATTAAAGTTTATTATGCTGAACTTGAATAGAAAACCCAATGTGCTTAAGACTCATATTGTTCATATACATATCAAGGCTTGATTCCCAAATGATCTTATTGCTGATAAGTTATGCCAATATAACTAGGGAATAATCATAAAAAAAATAAGTAACAACCAAATCATATCCAAATGCCAAGTTAAATCATAATAATTGTAAAAATAGGAAATTAACATTTTTGGTTGGGAGATCACTAGCATCCGATCTTCATACCATACACAAGGAATGGAGTCTGATCACAAGCTCAATTGGCTGATCTATCTATCCATGAATCAATGTGGATTGACATGGTGATACGAAATAAAAGGTGATACCAAGAGTAGGAACCACCATGCGCGCAACAGGGTGACCGATCTTCACCCGATCGGCTAGGCCGTCTCCCCACATATGCCGTGTGGGTTGACTTCCAATTCACAGCTAACATCAATTTCATCCCCATTAAGGGGAATAATCTCATCACATCAATTGCATCCCGATTAAGGGAAATAATCTCAATCCACTCCTACGCTGACACATGTAGTTTTCGGTATGGGCCGTTACAACCCCACGACATACTCAATCCACTCCCATTCTACTTCATAGGAGGACTTTTAGCTTTATATACTAGTACTATTTCATATGTACTAACGTCCCTTTTGCCGGTGGCGCTGCATCTTTAAAGGATGCAGGTGGTTGATCATCGGGCAACTTTGATCCTGGTTAGCAGTTACCCTCTACTCAGCAGGTTTTGGTGAGCCCTATTCTATTCCGGGCCTTATGCCACTTGACGTTATACATTGTGTTTTGAGTTATTGCTTGGTCCTTATCGCCGGCACTTCCATACTACTCTTCTGTTAAACTTAGAGGCTCGGTAGACTTTGGCAAACATGTTTTTCCCTCGTAATTATGAATTTGTAATATTTTAAAAATTATATATGAAGCTTCTATGAGTAATGGAAAAGGAATATGGTATATTTTACTCCTCTCATGTTTATCTCTTATTACTGATTCTTATATTGTTAATGGGCAATGTTGGGTAGAAGGTATTCAGGTAGGCTTGCTTAACAGGAGTATCTCAGTTGAGCGCCGGTCGCGCTCTCCGAGGTCGGGGCGCGACAGTTTACCAGCTGGAATCCATGAAGCCTTCTCCTCTTTGTCTCTCTGGCTTAAAGTAGCCATCCGTCCACTCTTTCACAGATCAATGGTTAAGATTGAATCAGTGAGAGACTTACAAATGACCATTGTCGCCCATCATTTGATCTTTTTCGGTCAGTACGTCTTCTCTAGGTAATATACAACCTCCTCTCTTTTGATTTTTTCTTTTGCTTGCGTATTTTCACCTAACTGGAATGCATGCATAGTGTCAAATAATTCTCCTTTGGATGATATCATAATTAGCTACCGTGTGTCTATGAAATTCGGTTTAATTCTTCTTAATTGCATGTTAGCTTTAGTAATTTACATAAGAAGTTGGTCAAATGACTGTTAATTTCAGTTCAAGTATGACCAAAATTATACTAGCAGTTACTGCCTTTCAATGGTAAAAATGCACGGGGCGTACTATTTGGTCGCCTCCATTTAACCTATACCCATTTTGTTTAAAAGTTTTAACTTGTACCCACTTTTTAAACTACTTGAGGCCTCTTTCTCCTCCTCCTTCTCCTCCTCCTTCTCCTTCGTTTGCTTCTTCTTCTCCTTCTTCTTCTTCTTCTTCTTCGGGTAACAATGATTTTATATGATGGTTGTGAACATATTTTAATGTAGTTTATGATGTTTTACAATGGTGAGTTGTTATGACGCTTTATTTTTTGCTATTGCTTTGGGTTTCTTCTTCTTCTTCTTCATCTTCTTCTTCTTCTTCTTCTTCTTAATTGCAAAGTAGGTTTATTAGATTTATTGTTATTTTGACAAATGGATGATTGGGGTTTGTTCATGATGATATTTGGAGGCTATGTTTCAAATTTGAGCTCATTTGGAGTAGATTTAGGTATTAAATCGTATATTAGATTGTTATAATTTGAAGAACAAATTTATGTTTCTCGGCAACTTGCACTCCAGGCGTATTTGGGCTTAAGTGCATAAAAATGTTGGTTGCACTTCAGACCTTTTGGCCTTAAGTGCATCTGAAGTGCAATTTTTTACTTCAGACTTATGGGCCTTAAGTGTAGCAAAACGTTTGTTGCACTTCAGACCTTTTGGCCTTAAGTGTATCTGAAGTACAATTTTTCACTTCAAACTTATTGGCCTTAAGTGTAGCAAAACGTTTGTTGCACTTCAGACATTTTGACCTTAAGTGCATCTGAAGTGCAATTTTTCACTTTAGATTTATTGGCTTTAAGTGTATCAAAATGTTTGTTGCACTTCAGACCTTTTGGCCTTAAGTGCATCTAAAGTGTAATTTTTCACTTCAGACTTATTGACCTTAAGTGCATGAAACCATTGGTTATACTTCAGACCTATTTGGCCTTAAGTGCATCTAAAGTGTAATTTTTCACTTCAGACTTATTGGCCTTAAGTGAATGAAAATGTTTGTTGTACTTTAGACTTTGTATACGGTTAAAACTGGTACAAACCGATTTTACTATTTGCCCGAGACCGGGAGGTCGCATCGAAGGGTGGCCTCGTAACGGAACAGACTAAACCACGAGCATAAGGTACCAAGTTCAGAATCAAGGTACCTGTCGAGATCGAGGCTAGTAGCGATCGAAGCCAAATGAGACAGACATCGAGCAAGATCGAATATAGCACAATAACAAAAATGCGAGATATCTATGACTGGTCGAGGATCATGGCGTAAATCTCAGAACGGGTCAAATCAGAAATGTTTAATTAGCTAATCATGAGATTTTCTTTTGTAATTAGAATTGTACCATAAGTGAAATTCCTCTACTATTTAGGAGGAGGGGTTATAATCATTTGTAAGAGACATTGTTCGCAGATATCAAAGCAATATAATTCTCTTTCTCGTTTATACTATTTTTCATCAGCTTGTTATATTTTAATAGTTCTTGCATCAACCAGTTGAAGGATATCCAAACTCGAGGGCTGATTTCTATTCTTACACTGGTTTGCTTTACTTTGTAGTTCATTTCTGTTATTAATCTTCATATTCATCAATTGATATTAAGTGAAATCACGTGTCCTTAGAACCACATTATAAGTTTAATTGTTATCCAATTTTAAGGTTAAACAGTTTGGCGCCTACCCTGGGGCCAAGGATAATAGTGATTGCTTAATACTGATTCTGATAACACACACTGCTTTACACTTGTTCTCCTAAGAATCTTTATTTTCAGGATAAACATGTAAAACTCACAAGTAGCACCTACACATGGTGACAACGACCTCATATTTCATGGGGAAAATGACAATATAGCCGAACCAATGATCGAGGCGCCTCAGACTGACCTCGAGAGAGCACCAATTTCAAATCCCATCGATGTCAGTTCACATGTCACCCTAAATACAAACTTGGGCTTTGATCTCAAAGGTAGCGTACGCATGGAAGTTCGATTAGGTGGTCGAGGTACGCTGGGCGGAGAAGATGGTGGAGTTAGCCTCCGATTGATATTCAAAATGTTACAGGCTTAACAAGCCGCTATAGAACAACTACAAAATCAGCACCGAACACCGAGTAGGATGGAACCAGAAATCGTCGAGAGGACCGAGCCTATGCAAGAAAGGTCGAACGCCAACGAATCGGGGACTGACCCCGCCATTATGAAAATGCTCGAGGAGCTCACTAAATGGATTGAATCGGGAGAAAAAAAGATCGAGGCAAATGACAAGAAAGTAGAGACGTACAACTCCTGGGTTGACCAAATACCTGGGGCATCGCCGATTCTGAAGAGTATGGATTCAAAGAAATTTGTACAGAAGCCTTTCCCTCCAAGTGCGTTTCCGAAACCCATTCCAAAGAAATTCCGAATGCCAGAAATTCCTACGTACAATGGGACCACCGACCCTAATGAGCATGTCACTTCTTATACATGTGCAATAGAAAGGAATGACTTGGAGGACGATGAGATTGAATCTGTTCTACTGAAGAAATTTGGAGAAACTTTGTCGAAATGCGCAGTGATATGGTACCACAATTTGCCGCCTAATTACATCGATTCCTCCGTCATGCTTGCAGACTCCTTCGTAAAGGCGCATGTCGGAGCAATAAAGGTTGCGACTAGGAAGTCGGACCTCTTCAAGGTGAAACAAAAAGATAACGAAATATTGAGGGAATTCATATCTCGATTCCAGATGGAACGCATGGATCTACCACCGGTCATAGATGATTGGGTTGTTCAAGCCTTTACTCAGGTTTGAACGAACGAAGTTCGGTGGCATCACGACAGCTAATGCAGAATTTAATTGAATATCCAGCGGTAACTTGGGCCGATGTACATATCGGTACCAGTCAAAGATCAGGGTCGAGGATGATCAATTAGGGACCCCTTCCGGTTCTATTTATCCAAACAGGCCCGTCAGTAAAACTCAAGCGATATCGACAGAGAACCCCGGTCGAATAGAGATCGATATCAACCATACAACGCAGGTCGTAGAACAACAGTCCAAGGTGTAATCCCATCCGAAATGATCAAAGGAACGATCAAGGATAGAGCTCTCGAGGGCTCATGAGAAAAAATGGCTTCGATAAACATGCCGGTCCCACAAAAGCACCACAGTTATCAGAATACAACTTCAGCATTGACGCATCAGGTATTGTGTCAGCCATTGGGAGAATCAAAGATACTAGATGGCCCAGACCCTTACAAACCGATCCATCCCAGAGAAACCCCAATAAAATATGCAAATACATTGTACACATGGTCATAGAATTGAAGACTGCAGACAACTAAGGGAGGAGGTGGCCCATCTATTCAAATGGGTCACCTTCGAGAATTCTTCAGCGACCGAGCTAAAAACCATTTCAGAGACAGGGATGCAAATAGGAAAAACGAGCAGGAAGAACCACAACACGTGATTCACATGATCGTTGGTGGGGTCGATATTCCACAAGGGCCCGTGTTCAAACGCACTAAAGTATCAATCACCAGGGAAAAGCGAACTCGAGACTATGTGCCAGAAGGCACTTTATCATTCAATGATGAGGAAAAAGAAGGGAGCTCACAACCCCACAATGATTCTTTGGTAATCTCTATCCTTATGGATAAAATTCAGGTTAAACGTGTTTTAATTAATCCAGGAAGCTCGACCAATATCATTCGATCGAGGGTCGTGGAGCAGCTCGGCCTACAAGATCAGATCGCACCCGCAGCTCGAATTCTCAATGGCTTCAACATGGCGAGTGAAACAACTAAAGGTGAAATCATCCAACCAGTAAATGTAGCCGGAACTATTCAAGAAACAAAGTTCCATGTGATCGAGGGCGATATGAGATACAACAAAAGAGAAGGCCCCAGTCCGGTAAAACATGCATTCATCAAGGACGAGGTAGCCAAACTTCTCAAAATAGGATCCATTCTCGAAGTACAATATCCTGAATGGTTAGCAAACGTATTCGTAGTCCCTAAAAAGGGAAATAAACTAAGAATCTACGTAGACTATAAAGATTTAAACAAAACATGTCCTAAAGACTCTTTTCCTCTTCCGAATATCGATCGCATGATCGATGCCACGGCCGTCCACAAGATCCTTAGTTTTCTTGATGCCTACTCCGTGTACAATCAAATACAAATGAACCTAGAGGATCAAGAAAAGACATCGTTCATCACTAAGTACGGCACCTATTGTTATAATGTAATGTTGTTTGGACTAAAAAATGTTGGTGCCACGTATAAACGCTTAGTAAATCGAATGTTCGAAGAACAAATAGGTAAATCAATGGAGGTTTATATTGACAATATGCTAGTTATAGCCCTGCGAGGAGAGGACTATTTGACACATTTGCAGAAGACCTTCGATATACTACGGAAATACTACATGAAACTCAACCCGGAGAAATGTACATTTAGGGTCAGCTCGGGCAAATTCCTCGGCCTTATGGTATCAAATTGGGGGATCGAAATCAACCCCGATAAGATCAAGGCAATCGAAGACATCACAGTCATGGACAATGTTAAGGCCGTGCAAAGATTAACAGGGCGCATAGATGCCCTAGGTCGATTCATCTCGAGGTCTTCAGATAGAAATCACAGGTGTTTCTCACTGCTCAAAAGGAAGCATGGACCCCAGAATGCCAACAAGCATTTGAAGGATTAAAGCGGTACCTCTCGAGCCCGCCACTGCTTCATACTCCAAAAGAGGACGGTGTGGTGACTACTTATCCCCTTTGCAATATTTTGCATAAGCCCGAACTTTCGGGCTGATTGGCCAAATAGGCCGTCGAGATGAGTGGGTACGATATCGAGTATCGACCCCGAACGACCATCAAGTCTCAAATCTTAACGGACTTCGTGGTCGTCTTTACACCAGTCATCGTATCCGAGGTCGAAAAGGAACTATTATTAAAGTTAGGTACATCATCGGGGGTGTGGACCCTCTTCACAGACGATTCTTCGAACGTGAAGGGGTCCGGGCTAGGCATAGTTTTGAAGCTTTCCACGGGTAATACAATCAAACAAGCTATCAAAACATCCAAGTTAACTAACATTGAGGCCGAGTATGAGGCCATGATTGCTGGTCTCAAGCTAGCTAAAGGTTTGGGAGCAGAGGTCATCGAGGCCAAATGTGACTCCCTGCTTGTGGTAAACCAATTCAACAGAACCTTCGAGGTTTGAGAAGATCGAATGCAGAGGTACTTTGACAAACTACAGGTGGCTCTACATCGGTTTAAATAATGGACCCTATAGCATGTACCTCGAGAACAAAATAGAGAGGCTGATGCCCTTGCAAATTTGGGGTCATCAGTCGCAGACAACGAAATTAGCTCGGGGACTGTCCTACAACTTTCAAGGTCAGTAATCGAAGAAGGCCACGCTGAAATCAACTCCACAAGTCTGACCTGGGATTGGAGTAACAAACATATCGAGTACATAAAGAACGGGAAGCTTTCATCGGATACTAAGGAATTGAGGACTCTACGTAAGAAGTCCGCACAATTCACATTGGCCGAAGATGGAACACTATATAGAAGGATGTTCGATGTACTATTTGCAATATGTTTGGGACCAGGAGATATTGACTACGTCCTACGAGAAATCCATGAGGGCACATGCGGAAATCATTCCGGTGCCGAATCATTGGTTCACAAAGTCATCAGAGCAGGATACTATTAGGCCGATATAGAAAAGGATACAAAAGAGTTTGTTCGAAAGTGCGACAAATGTCAAAGGTATGCGACTATGATTCACCAACTCGGAGAGCAACTCCACTCAGTCTTATCCCCATGGCCATTCATGAAATGGCAAATGGATATCGTCGGCCCTCTACCATCGGCCCAAGATAAAGCTAAATTTATTTAGTTTATGACTCACTATTTCTCTAAGTGGGTTGAAGCACAGGCTTTTAAGAAAATTAGATAGCAAGAAGTCATAGACTTCATCTGCGACCACATTATATGCCGATTCGGGATGCCTTCCGAGATTGTATGCAACAAAGGAAAGCAATTTGTCGGCAGTAAGGTGACAAAGTTTCTCAAATAAAAAGGATCATGTCGACGCCATATCATCCTAGTGGGAACGGATAGGCCGAATAGACAAACAAGATCATCATTCAAAATCTAAAGAATAGATTGAACGACGCTAACAAAAAATGGAGAGAAATATTGCACAAAGTCCTTTAGGCGTATCAAACAACGTCAAAATCCAGTACGGGGGCAACACCGTTCTCTTTAGTATATGGAGCCGAAGCTCTGATCTCGATTGAAGTCGGGTAACCTAGCGTCAGGTTTCGATACACAACGAAAGAGTCAAATCAGTAGGCTATGAATACAAGACACGAATTGCTAGATGCAAAATGGGAAGCCGCCCTCATTCGAATGACCTCACAGAAATAGTAAATCGAAAGGTACTACAATCGAAGAGACAATATTCGATACATTAAAATCGGGGACTTGGTTCTGAGGAAGGTCACCCTCAATACTCGAGACCCAAAAGAAGGAAAACTTGGCCTGACCTGGGAGGGACCGTATCAGGTCCTCGATATCATCGAAAAGGGATCCTACAAACATGGAACGGTGAACAACGAACAATTACGAAACGATTGGAACATATCACTCCTCAAACTATATTAGTGCTAAGGTACAACCTTCTCCATTTTTGTTTATATTTTATAATAACCATTTGTAGGTGTTTAATCGAAGACACCAAAGGATTCTTCAAGCACAAAGTCCATAGGTCTGAAAGCACGCATTGCACTCATTTTCTCTTAGACCGGTTTTTGTCCTAAATGGGTTTTCCGGCGAGATATTTAATGAGGCAACCATTGTTCGTGCTAACTTAGAGCAATTCAACAGTATCCGAGGATACTTTACAATCAACCTCGAATACTGTGGGGCATCACTCTTGGATAGTTATAAGGAAAATACTTCGTATCGACATGGTCTCAATAGGTAAAGGACTAAATGGTCAAATGAACCGTGTCCATGTAGATTACTCGAGCCCTAATGGCAAAACATGTACGCATGTATAATCTATTGAAGGAAGTATTTTTCCTTACCAGATGTTCCATGCTTTAGATAAATTTATACTTTACAATTTCATACTTATGGTCTATTGGGGAAACTGGCTTAAGGGCCGATCACAACTGAAGTTCAAGCAATTTACCCTATACTCGGGAACTGCATCCAAACAATCGATATGATCGAATTACTAAACCTTAAAATCGTAAGACCGTAAAAAGGCAATCCTCGATTTTATAGGCCACGGCCACGGCCACCCCACTCGGGGACTGACACTTCGAACGAGTTCGAAGTATAGCAGGGAAACAAGCCTAAGGGGCAAATTCCAAACTAAAGGCTACAACCAAATTAACACGGTTCGGAGATGTCTGAATTCCGTTATAAAACAGGCCTTCAAATATTCTCATAAACCGATTAAAAAAGGCAACCCTCGGCTAAATTAATAAGGGTCTCGATAATATCGACCCTCAAAAAACCCTAAGGGGTAGCGAATTGTTCGAACTCCCGGACAATTTTGTGCTAAGGCATAACAAAGTAAAGGATTTCGATAACACCATTCCTCGAAAAACCTAATGGGTACAAATTTATCTCGTGCTAAGGCATGAAAAAAATTTATAATTAATATTTCAAGCCAGAAAAGGGGAAAAGCCAATCTTTTGAGGCCATATCGGCCTAATTTAAGAGCCTGAGGGCCATTTTATTTTTTTGAGTTCAAGAAATCGTCCTTACTAAATTAAAACCTAAGGGTTATTCTACTTCGAGTTCGAGCAAGTACTCACTCGATTTTAAAGACTACACTGGTCCGACTTCGGTCTAGTTGCCTAAAGTCGCAAACTTGTCAGCAAAATCTCCATAAGGCATGAAGGCATGAATGAAATAGAATTTTCATGAGGCAGGAAATATAATAAAGACAAGTCAAAGAGAAAAAAGATTTTTTATCTATACGAAAATATTTACAAGGACCGATCAGGGTCCTCCCCGTTCTCGGACCCGCTCTTGCTACCATCATCATCATCATCATCGGAAGAGGCCAGTGCACTAGCATCAGCTTCATTTTAGCCTTTATTATCGCGTCAGTAAGATTAAAACCTCGAACATGGATCTCCTCGAGGGTTTCCCTCCGATATTGGCATTTGGCAAGTTCAGCAATCCAATATGCTCGAGTTTGAGCTGTCTGGCTACCTCTCTCACTTGGACTTAAGCATCTTTAGCATCGGCCAGGTAGACGGCCACGATCTCCTGTGCCTCGGCCTTTGCCTTTTCGGCTTCAAATAGGGCCTTTGCAAGTTCAGAAGCCAATCTAGCCTCGAGATCCTTTATTTTCTTTACCTGAGCTGAGCTCTTCTACTTCATGCATCAAAGCTGATTTTAGACTGATGATAATTGGGCTAGAGCATCCTCCTATTCAACAGCAAAGCTGTCCATACTTTATTTTCACCCCAAGGTCTCCGCCTTCATCATGTCGACCTCCTTGCGGAATTACCCGATCCTCTCGACCTTTTGCTGCAGTTGTGAGATTGAAATGTTAGCCACCGTTCTTGAATCAAGCCTATGAGCTTTTAAAATCTTCGTTACTTGCTCGATCAGGTCAGTCTGATCTTGGTTAGCCTTGTCCAACTCGGCTCGGAGGTCCTTGATCTCCTCTTCTTTTTGCCACTGAGGAGTTTAAGGGCATTCCTCTCCTTCATGAGCCCTCGGAGGTCGGCCTCATATTGGCTCAGCTCTACTCAGGACTTTGAAAATGCCTCCTGATGGAGTGCCAAAGCCTATATGGAAAAAAGAAAGGAAGCGAGACAGCAAGAGAATATATAAACTATGTATGGTGTCGACAAAGAGAGTTGAGACTCACCCGATGCAAGGCTTGTTGAGCTTCATCGAAGAGACTCGATGCTTCATTCAGGTCGGTAGCATCCTCGACCCCGATAAAGTAACCACGGAAGGGGTCCTCCCCTCTATGGGCCCCGTCTACTTCGGGAGTCCTCATAGCTTGGGCCTCCCGAATTGCCTCCTCGGAAAATGCAGGGAGAATCGGCGAATCTCCAATATCTATTGCCCCAAGTGATCCACTTGGGGCATTTTCCTCGATGCGAAGGGCGTGGGAGCCGGCCGCTTCAGACATACCCGCCTTTTACTCACCTCGGCGGGAGGCATCTCCGATCTTCGATGACTCGGGCACTTTACCCGAGTCCTTTTCCAAGACCCCCTCGGCTCGAGGAGGAATCTCCTCAACCACCACCGACTCAGCGGCCTTTGGGGCCTCGATGGTTTTCTTCACTCGAGCCACCAATTCTGATCCATCGTCTTCATCTTCTTCTTCTTCCTCCATTAGCCGTTGAATCACATCCGCAGGTAGGGCAATAGTGTCTTTCTTCGGCTTACGAACCATATTCTTCTTAGGCTTTGGATCCTCAGAGGTTGAGGTCCTTTTTCTCTTTTTATCCTTCGTCAGCTTCAAAATCGGGGTTGAAGTCTCCTCCTCATCAGACGGGGGCCTCATGACCGCATCCTTGCCCAGGCCTGTACACGAGAAAATTGAATAAGTAGAAGAAGGGCATCTTAATCAAATAATCAAATACACAAAAAGTGGGCTTACCATGAGTCTTGGCCTCCCATCGACTCTTTGATAAATCCCGCCATGACCGCTCGGCATATGTAGAGGTCGAGGCCAAGTTCCAAACCCAGCGCTCGAGGTTGGGAATCCCACGGGGCATCCAAGAGACCACTACATCATGAAAAAATACATTAATGAGAAAATATTAAAGAACAAATAATACATGGAAGCTAACAGTGAGACGGTGCTTACGATTCATGTTCCATTTCTCAGGAAATGTCATCTTCTCGGCTGTGATTAGGTCGGAAGTCCTCACTCGAATGAACTGGCCTATCCAGCCTCGATCCTTGTCCTCGTCTATGCTCGAGAACAATACTTTGGTAGCCCGACGTTGGAGTTTTATTAACCCACCTTGATAGAGGCGGGGGCTATACAATCTGATAAGGTGATCGAGGGTGAAAGGGATCCCCTCGACTTTGCTCACGAAGAATCAGAGCAGAATAACAATTCGCCAAAAGGAAGGATAGATTTGGCCTAGGGTTATTTGATATTGATGGCAAAGATCAAAAAAGATGGGGTTGAGGGGGCCCAGCGTGAAAGGATAAGTGTAAACACTTAGAAATCCTTCCACATGGGTGGTGATGTCTTCTTCGAGGGTCGAGATTACCACCTCTTTGCCCTCCCAGTTGCAGTCTTTCTTTACCTGCTTAAGGTATCCCTCAGTTATCAAGCATATATACCTCAACATTAGCTCGCATCGACTAGGAATCGACGAGGCTTTATCGGTCTTGAAATCGGAGTTTAGCGCGCACCCCCCAGGAATGCATTCCTCAAGGCGGGGTTCCACCGGCGCTTTCCCGCCGGCCGGTTGAGAAGATGAAGCAGCTTCTTTCTGTGGTACTCTTTTCGATGTTTTTACCATTTTTGTGTAAGTTTTAAGGAGATGAAGATAATAGGACCTAACATTTGAGAAAGAATTAACAGCAAAACCTGAAGATTTGTAAAAGGGAAGAACTTAGGAGATGTAAAAGCTTTGGAGATTAGAAGAAAGTGAAAGTAAAGTTTGAATCAATGAGGAAGAAGTCTATTTATTGGATTCAAGGTGACGGTTCAAAGGAATTGGTGGCCGACCACCAACTAACACTCATTAATGACTTGGGGAACTGCACCGACGGGATGTTTCGGTCACTCCCATCTCTTATGCCACGAGGATGACGTCATGTTAGGTCGAGGTAGAAAATCGAAGGCTCAATTCGTTTCTTGTCATTTCACTCCAAAAAATAAGGGGACTATCTGTATACGGTTAAAACCGAAACCACTCGATTTTACTATTTTGCCGAGATCGGGAGGTCGCATCGAAGGGTGGCCTCATAATGAAACAGACTAAACCATGGGGATAAGGTACTTAGTTCAGAATCGAGGTACCTGTCGAGATCGAGGCTAGTAGCGATCGAAGCCAAACGAGACAGACATCAAGAAAGATCTAAGATAGCAAAATAACAGAAAGGCGAGATATCCGTGACTGGTTGAGGATCATGGCGTAAATCTCGGAACGGATCAAATCAAAAACGGTTAATTAGCTAATCATGGGATTTCCTTATGTAATTAGAATTATACCATAAGTGGAATTCCTCTACTATTCGGGG
>AWOL01S0084751.1:67982-94850 GCA_000715115.1 Nicotiana otophora
GGGGGGGGGGGGGGGGGGGGAGGGGTTAATCATCTGTAAGAGACATTGTTCGCAGATATCAAAACAATATAATTCTCTTTCTCGTTTATACTATTGTTCATTATCTTGTTATATTATAATAGTTCTTGCATAAACAAGTTGGAGGGTATCCAAACTCGAGGGGTGAGTTCCATTCTAACACTGGTTTGCTTTACTTTATAGTTCATTTATGTTATTAATCTTCATATTCATCAATTGATATTAAGTGAAATCATGTGTCCTTAAAACTACATTATAAGTGTAATTGTTATCTAATTGTAAGGGTAAACAGACTGTTTGGCCTTAAGTGCATCTGAAGTGCAATTTTTCACTTCAGACTTATTGGCCTTAAGTGTATCTAAAGTACAATTTTTCACTTCAGACTTATTAGCCTTAAGTACATAAAACCGTTGGTTGCACTTCAGACCTATTTGGCCTTAAGTGCATTTGAAGTACAATTGTTTCACTTTAGACTATTTTTTTTAACTTCAGACTCAATAAGTCTGAAGTTGATTATAAAGTGGGTATAGGTTCAATTGTGACCCCAATACCGGGTGTATATGCAAAAGCCCCCTTTCAATGTTTTTCGTTCGTTATGATATAGTCCGATTAATTGCATGTTTACGTTGTTTGAATGTTTGTTTGTAGTTGGGCTTTAGTTTCTAGTTTGTTTTGTGTGTGTTTGTTTGGTATTTGTTTTGCCAATTAGGCCTGCCTTGGTGGTAGAGGAGCTTGGTATTGGCCCATTAGATATTTCATAAGGGCCAGGATCACTGGTTCACTTCAGTAAGGCCCAGGTCAATTCCTTTGGAATCAGATAGGTTAAATTAGAAGGGAAGGGTGTAAAAGAAGATGGTAAAGGTGGAAAGGTTACAGAGAAAGTAAAATGAACTAGAAATAGAAAAGTTAGAAGGATTAAGGGGAATTTGAGGGAATTCAACAAAGAGAATCTTGAGGAAGTTACTAGGAAGCCAAGGCTGGGATAATTACATTTGTTAGAAGTAGGGCATCCGATAGGGAGAAGGGTAGAACATGGCATTGAGCACCAAAGTAGGAAACCGTAGTGTTGTAATATAAATAGCCCCTTTCTCTTTCAGTCTAGGTTCAAGTTGAGCAACCTACTAGGATAAATGAGGTATAAAAGACTTTTGAAATCTTGTGTAGGAATATAGGACACATTTTTTGGTTAACAAAAAATGTGTAATTAAAAATAACAAAAGTTGTGGGTAAATATTAAAATTTTCAAAACTTTTAAAAAATCATACCCATTCAGATTATTTCAAATTTTCATTTCCTCTTCTTTCTCCTTTTTACTTCCTGTTCTCCTTCTTTCTTCTTTCTTCTTCCTCTTCCTCATTCAGTCATTCTTCTCCTTACTTTCTTTTTTCTTTCCAACTTTCGTTGTTATTGCTGCTGGTTCGTCCATGCTTTCTTCTTCTTATTTCTTTTGTTTTTTCACTCTTCATCTCATTTTCATCTTCTTCTTCTTTTTTCATTTTTTTATTTCTTCTAGTGGTTTAAAATATACTAGAAAAAGAGAAAAATATAAAATTTTACAAAGCAAGTATTTTGCAAAATACACTCGAGATATTTTGAGACATCCCCCCAAGAAATGAGTATTCTATTGAAACATCCACGGGGATGTTTGAAACATCTCCCGGGATGTTTGAAACATCTCACGATATGTTTTAAACATCCCCGGATTGTTTGAAACATCCATCAGGTTATTTCTTCCACTTCTTTCTTTTTTTCTAGTGTTGTTCTCATTGATCTTTTTTTCACAGATGTTTCAAACGTCCCACAGATGTGTGCAGATATTTGAATTTTTTCAATAGATGTTTGACACATTTCTCTAGATATTTGAAACATATTTCCTAAATGTTTGAGGATTAGGAGTGGCGGAGGATAAAGAGGAGTTGCGAGATGGAGGAACAAGGGAGGAGGAGGAGTGGCGGGAGGAGGAGGAGGAGGAGGATGAGGGGAGGAGTGGGAGGAGGAGAAGGGGGTGGTGGAGGAGGGGGATTTTATGTAAATAACAAAACTTTGGGGGTTTTAAAAATAGTGTCTTTAACCATAATCACAGAAGTGTCCCTTTTACCCATTCTTAATACTTTTGTCTTAAAAAGTGATATAAGTTTTGAAGTGTCTTAAATATTTTGTTCCCCCAACCTACTACCAAGTGTTCAAGCAAAAATTCAGATTGTTCAATTAAGAAATTCAGATAGTCTTTTACTTGAAAAACTAACCTTAGACTATCGAGTGAAATTTGCTTAAACCAACCATCCTGACAAAGTCAGGTAACCACAATTACACACATGTAAGGCATCAAATAAGGGAAGGGGGCTAAAATACTCAAAATGACCGGTCGGGTTATTACATTCTCCCCGTCTTAAACAAACGTTCATCCTCAAACGGGTCTAGAATCATACCTAGCGTCTATAAAAGGTGAGGATATCTGCTCCACATCTCCTGCTCGATCTCTCAAGTAGCCTCCTCGACCGGCCAACCTCTCCAATGAACCTTCACCGATGCTATATTCTTCAACCTCAACTTCTGAGCCTGTCGATCCAAAATGGCCATTTGCTCCATGTCATAAGTCAGGTCCTCATTCAATTGCAGCATGCTGAAGTCTAAAACATGTGACAGATCCCCATAATACTTTCGAAGCATAAAAACATGAAATACTTGGTTAACTCCTGATCGACAAGGAGGCAAGGCAAGTCTGTAGGCCACCTCTCTCACTCTCTCAAGCATCTCAAAAGGACCAATATACCTAGGGATCAACTTTACCTTCTTCTCTCACCTCGTCATACTCTTCATGGGCGAAACTCTAGGTAGAACCTTCTCACCCACCATATATTTAACATCACAAACCTTCCTTCTGTATTACTCTTTTGCCTGTACTGCGCTGTACGAAGCCGCTCCTAAATCAATTTCACCTTCTCCAAAGCATCACGCCCCAAATCAGTGCCCAATAACCTAGCTTCACTAGGCTCAAACCAACCAACCGAAGAAAGACATCATCTCCCATATACTCAAACGGAGCCATCTGGATACTCGACTGATAACTGTTGTTGTAGATGAACTCTACTAAGAGGAGAAACGGATCCCATAAACCTCTAAAATCAATGTCACATGCACGTAACGTATCCTCCAATATCTGAATAGTGCATTCAGACTGTCTGTTCGTCTGGGAATGAAATGTTGTACTCATCTCGATCTATGTGCCCAACTTTCGCTGCACTGCCCTCTAAAAATGCGATGTAAACTGAGTGCCTCGATCCGAGATAATAGACATGGGCACACCATGAAGACGAACAATCTCCCAAATATAAATCTGAACCAGCTACTATGAAGATTAGTTAGTCATGACTGGAATGAAGTGTGCAAACTTGGTCATTCTGTCCACAATAACCCACACTACGTCAAATCTCTTCAAGGTCCATATAAGTCTAACTACAAAATCCATAGTGATACGCTCCCACTACCACTCCTAAATGTCTAGCCTCTGAAGTAAACTACCAGGTTTTTGATGCTCGTACTTCACCTGTTGATAGTGCAATTACCGAGCAACATACTCAACAATATCCTTCTTCATCATCTGCCACCAATAGTACAGCCTCAGATCCTGTTACATCTTCGCGGCACCCAGATGAATGTAATAGCACAACTATGGGCCTACTTAAGAATCAACTACTGCAACCCATCAACATTTGGCACACAGATCCGACCCTGCAGCCTCAACACCTCATCATCCCTAATAATAACCTCAGCATCGCCGTACTGCATTGTGTCCATTAGGATAAGTAAATGGGGATGATGATACTAACGTGCCTTCATGAACTCAAACAAGGACGACCATGATACTACACAAGAAAGAACTCTACTGGACTCCAAAATATCCAGCCTCACAAATCGGTTGGCCAAAGCCTGAACATCCAATGCTAACGGCCTCTCCCTAACAGGAATGAAAACAAGAGTACTAATGTTCCCAGCCTTCCTATGCAAAGCATCAGCCACCACATTGGCCTTCCCTTGGTGATAAAGAATGGTGATATCATAGTCCTTTAGTGTCTCTAACCACCTATGTTATTTCAAGTTCAGATCTGTTTTCTTGAATAAGTGTTGGAGACTCCTGTGATCTATGAACACCTTAGAATACAGGCCTTAAAGATAATGCCCTTAAATTTTGAGCGCGTGAATAATGGCTGCCAACTCCAAAGAATGTACTGGTTAGTGTTTCTCATGGGGCTTCAACTGGAATGAAGCATAAGCAATAACTCTACCCTCCTACATCAACACACACGCAATGCCAATCCATGAAGCATCATAATAAACTATATAAGAACCCAATCCTGAAGGTGAAACCAGAACTTGAACTGTAGTCAAGGCGATCTTGAGTTTCTAAAAGCTCTCCTAACACTCATCAGACCACCTGAATGGGTCACCCTTCTGAGTGAATCTAGTCAATGGGGCTGCTATAGATGAAAACCCCAAGGAAACTACGGATCTCCGTAGCAGAATAGGATCTGGGCAAACTCTAAACTACCTGAATCTTCTTCGGATCCACCATAATCCACACAATGGACACCACCTGGCCCAAGAATTCCACCGAGTCTAATCAAAACCCACACATGGAGAATTTAGCATATAGCTTCTTCTCCTTCAAAGTCTGGAGCACGATCTTCAAATGTTGCTCATGATCCTCTCGACTTCGAGAATACACCAATATATCATCAATGAAAACTGTGACAAAGGAATCAAAGTAGGATTGAAATACGTTGTTCATCAGGTGCATAAAAGCTATTGGGGCATTGGTTAGCGCAAAAGACATCACTAGAAACTCATAGTGATCATAGCGGTTCCTGAAAGCCGTCTTTGGAATATCTGAAGCCCGAATCATCAACAGACGGTACCCCGATCTCAGATCAATTTTCGATAATACCCTAGCACCCTTAAGCTGGTCAAATAAATCATCAATACACGGTAGTGGGTACTTGTTCATGAAAGTAACTTTGTTCAAATGCATGAAGTCAATACACATCCTCATAGAACCATTTTTCTTCTTCATAAATAGAACCGGAGCACCCCCAAGGTGAGACACTCGGTCTGATGAAACCCTTATCAAGAAACTCCTGAAGTTGTTCCTTTAATTCCTTGAACTCCGTTGGTGCCATACGATATGATGGAATAGAGATGGACTGAGTGCCCGACACTAGATTAATAAACAAATCGATATCCCTGTCGGGTGGCATGCCTGACAAGTTTGCAAGAAACACATCCGGGAACTCCCTCGGTAATGGAACTGACTCAATAGTAGGAGTATTAGCACTAACATCCCTCACAAAGGCCAAATACGCCAAACACCCCTTCTTAACCATCTGTTGAGCCTTCAAATATGAAATTACTCTACTAGGAGTGTGACCAAGAGAACCTCTCCACTCCAACCTAGGCAAACCTGGCATCGCCAATGTTATGGTCTTAGCGTGATAATCAAGAATAGCATGGTATAAAGATATCCAATCCATACCCAAAATCACCTCATAAATCCCAATGGTAACCACACACGAGCGATATACACGATTTACCATAATAGAATTACCCATCTGTGTAGATACATAAATAAGCATATCTAAAGAGTCACGAGGCATATCTAAATAACGAGCAAAGTATGATGACACATATGTCAAATAACACTGAAGCATCCCCGTGGCATATGAAAATAATACCTCTGATCATGGCGTCTGAAGCAACTTCCTCTAGCCTAGCGGGAAATGTGTAGCACGAGCCAGACCACCACCTGACTAACCTCCCCCTCTAGGGTGATCTTGACCGGTACGACCTCCACCCCGAGCTACCTGAGCAGGTAGTGTAGCAACTGGTACGGGAGTCATACTTTGGCCTCCCTGTTGCACTGGATCTCTATAATGGCGGGTTTAATTCCTCACATGCCCCAACTCCCCACAATTGTAGACACCTCGAACTAAGGATAATTGTGGGGCTTGCATTAGACCTCGTGAACTAGAAAAGCCACTAGAAGAACCAGGTATTGATGAACCCTGAACTGATGGAGTACGGTATGAGCCCTAAGCTGGGATTGCACTGAATGATGACTGACCAAGATGAGTATTGTGTGAACTGTGGATAACTGACTAACCACGAGTAATCGGATGAGGTACCTGAGGGGGCCTATAAAGATGACCTCTGCTGTGATGTGACTGGCCTCATGACGAGGCACTACTAAAAACACCTGAACCATGGGGCCTATTGGCCTCCCTCTCCTCTTGCTCAAGCCTGCAAATCTTCTCCAAATGTCTAGCAATCTCAACCACATGGTCAAACCTAGCATCTGTCTCAGCCTCTCGAGCCAAACTTTAACGCAGGCCATAGTTGAGGCCATCAATGACCTCCTGATCCTCTCTCTCAGTGGGGACCAACTAACTACATGACATGCCAGATATGCGAATCTCATCTCGTACTGGGTCACAGTCATATCTCCCTAGTGTGGCTACTCAAACTCTCTACACATCTCTTCTTGGCGAGTCGGTGGAACAAACTTCTCTAAGAAGAGAACTGAGAACTCATGCCATGTAAGTGGTGTTACGCCAAATGGACTGCCTGACCCATAGGTCTATCTCTATCTATAGGCTGCTCCTATCTGCTGAAAAGTAGTAAAGGCAACCCCATTGGTGTCCACAATATCCGCATTGCGAAGAATCCGGTGACACCGATCCAAAAAACCTTGAGCATCCCCTGACTCTACTCCACTAAACTAGGGAGGATCAAGCCTCTTATACCGCTCTAACCTTTTATGCTCCTCATAAGTTATAGGTGGACCAACCTCAGCTCAAGCAGCAACAACTGGCTGAACAGGTAACACCCCTAGTGTCTGATAACCTTGAGCTAGCTGTTTCAGTGTATGGGTGGTGTTAGTCTGTGTTCCTCCCCCAGCCTGTGAGGTAGTTAGTGCAACTTGTATCATACTCGCCTGAGCTAAGCCCATGCATACACTCTAAATTTGAGCCAATGCCTCCTAGAGACCAGGTATAACAATAGGTACCGTCGGTGTCTGAGCTGTCCCACCAGCTCAACAGTATCCGGAATATTCTCCCCTACTAGAGCAGCTGGTGGCTCCACATGTGCTGCTCTAGCCATAGTGCGAGCCCCACCTCGACTTCTACCTCGGCCCCGACCTCTCACGACCCTAACTGGTGGCTCTAGTGCCTGATCAGCAGAACGTGTCCTCACCATCTACGAGAGAATAGAAGAGTAAAGGTTCAAATTTCAAAACTAACAAATCCGCACGACAAGAATACAAAAAGGTAAAGTTTCCTAATAGTTCGTTAGCCTCTCGAAGATAAGTACAGACATTTCCATACCGATCCGCAAGACTCTCCTACACTTGCTCATGACTCATGAGACCCAGAAAACCTAGAACTCTGATTCCATCGTCACGATCTAAATTCCCACCGGGGCCACGATGGTGCCTAACACTACTTGCTAGGCAAGCCAACAGTTTCATAATATTAATGAGCTCAACAATCAAAACTTAATAAACTCAAAAGCAGAAATAGCATGAAATATCTGAGAAGATAGCGATAATACAACTACAACCCTCCCAAAGCTCTAGTATCAACGAGTACATGAGCACTACTAAATATCAAAATACAAAGCCAAATCCTCAACACAACTGTTTGAATAGTAGAACTGTAATAACAGTAATAATGAAAGAGGACTCCAAGGTTTGCGAGCAACATAACAGCTGCCTCGTAGTCTCTGCACACTGGTGCCGGTGCGACTCTAGCAAACACCGCACCCAAAAGTACCCAGATCTACACGTAAAGTGTAGAGTGTAGTATGAGCACAACCGACCCCATGTATTCAATAAGTATAAAACCTAACATTGGGCTGAAAGAAATGACGAGCTCGGAATAAGTGTCAGTAACCAACATCAATAATCAATGGCAACTCAAGATATAATGAAAACAGGAAAAGTAAATAAATCAAAAATACCATGTTCAGCTTGTTCATAATTGCAGGAATTTAGACATGCTTTTCAAGTATAACAATCAAAGCCAAACATAGATAAGACATTTCATTTACCAGCTATCATGAGGAAAATACATCTCGATGCCTACATGTATAGGTTATATCATCTCAAGGTAATCATGAAGTATAATCACACTCAGCATGCTCACACTGCCTCACACAAGTGCCTCTCACCATCCTTCATACAAGTGCCTCTCACCATCACACACACAACCACACTCAGCACTGTGCAGGTGCCTGGCACAAGTGTCCCTCACCAAAGCACATATATCTCACTGTGAATACCACACTCTGGTGGGGAGGATCCTTTCTCAAGCGCTAATCAATATTACTGGTGGGGAGCCCAATATGGGCCTGGCGCACGTGTCACCTCTAAATCATTAACAAATTGGCTCTATCACCCAAGCTCATTTACCAACCAGTCAAGTCTCAGTTAACCATATCTTCCAGTACTAGGTTCAACAGTATTACATATATGAGGCATCAATAACATGTGAGAAATCAAATAGAAGTGCACTGAAATAGAGATATCATACACGAGTATATTATCATGACTGAGAGAATAGCTCTACCATGTCTCAACAAATAAGCACATAGCCTAGACATGATTCTAACATGAATCTTAGCTCAAATAATCTTACAAGTAGAGAAAACACGGGTACAACCAGGCATGATACAAAAACAAGGCATATAATACCCTAAAGACTACCCGGGTCATGAATATCCCAATGCATGCACACACGCATGTCACCCACCACGTGCATCACCCATAGTTCGTAGGGATAATTACCCACAAATCCAAGTTTAGATATGTTACTTTCCCCAAAATACAAAAATCAATACTTTAAAAAAGCCCTTCCCCCGCGAATCAAAGTCAGAGCGACTCGAAAGTCAAAACAACTTACTATAATCAATAAAATCCATAGGATACAATCCCAAACGATAAAGCTTAAATCTTGAGTCAATTATGCATAGTCAACCCAAACTGCCAACCCCGGGCCCGTACCCCGAAACTCGGCAAAACTCACATATTTCGAACACCGATTCCGATACGAGTCCAAACATATTTGTTTCACCCAATTCCAACCTCAAATCAATCTTCAAATTATCAAATCTCACATTAACAAATTATAGTCCAAAAACTCCCTAATCCCACCATTAATACATGTAAATTAGATGTAATAATCTATAAGTAATCAATATCTAGCACCAAAATTGAGTAAAGATCACTTACCCTTTAATTGTGATGAAAAATCCTCAAAATATCGCCTCCAACTGAGCTCCACAACTCAAAATAATGAAAAATAACCAAACCCTTCGAAAATATAAGGTTTGCTAGTGATTCCGCATTTGCTGTCACTTAACAGCATATGTAGTGCCGCTTCTGTGATCAAAGCACCGCATCTGCAATTCCCCACTCAGCATCTAACCTTCTGCTTTTGTGGCATCACGCTCGTACCTGCAGACCCACTTATGTGGTCCTCCATCGCAGGTTATCGCTTTTGCGTAAGCCTCCCGATTCTACAAAAACCCTCGAGATCAACCAGCACCGTATCTACGGTTAAATGTCCGCACCTCCAAACTCATCCCAACCTGCCCAGCTTCGCTTCTGCGGCTCCATGTCTGCATTTGCGGACCCGCACCTGCGTCCATCCCTTTGCATGTGCAAAAGCCCCATAAATTAGAAAATATACAACAATGCACTAAGTCCAAAAATGAATCTGAAAACCATCTAAAACACACCCGGGGCCCCTGGGACCCTGTCCAATCACACCAACCAATCATAAAATATAATACGAACCTACTCGAGGCCTCAAATCACATAAAAAAAATTCATACCACAAATCACACCCCAATTCAAGCCTAATGAGCTTTCAACTTTAAAAACTCAAGTCGAACCATATCAAATCCACTCAGAATGACCTCCAATTTTTCATGCAAGTCCCAAACGACACAACGAACCTATTCCAACTCCTGAAACTATAATCAAATCCGATATCAAATCTGGAATGGTGTATTGATGATTCCAATAGCTTTGTATGGTGATTTTGGACTTAGGCGTGTGGTCGAAGGTTAATTTGATACATTTTGGCAAAAATTGGAAAAGTTAAAGGTTTGGAAGGTTGATATGTTTGACCGAGAGTTGACCTTATTGATATCGGGTTTGGATTCTAATTCAGCAAGTTGGTATAGCTCCGTTATCTCATTCGGGACTTGCATGAAAAATTTGACACCATTCCGGGTTGATTTGATATGATTCGGCGCGAGTTATAGAAGTTGAAAGTTCATAAGTTCATTAAATTTAACTTAAGGTGCAATTCATAGTTTTGATATTATTTGATGTGATTTGAGGCCTCGAGAAGGTCCGTGTTATGTTATGGAACTTGTTGGTATGTTTGGACGGGGTCACCAGGCCCCCGGGTGTGTTTCAGAGAAGTTTTAGATGGTTTCCATGTCTTTGGGAAACTCTGCTTCTGGTGCAGAGCGCAGATGCGGGGTCGCTTCTGTAAACTATATGTCGCTTATGCGATGTTCGGGCCTGGGCAGGAGTGTCGCTTCTACGAGTGAAATATCGTACATACGATCATCGCATTTGCATTTATTGTGTCGCAGGTACGAGGAAGTCCGCTTCTGCGGTTTGTTATGCGCTTCTACGCTGTCGCAGGTGCGACTAATTTTCTGCAGATGCAGATCCTTGTCTGGTAATCTGTCTTCACATATGAGAGCCTTCCCTCGCAAATGCGGTCTCGCAGGTACGCTTCTTGGTCCGCACAAGATAAATCTCAAGTAGAAAGTTTATAATTCAAGGGTTAGGCCATTTCTTATCATATCTTGAGTTGTAGACTTCGGATTTGGGAATATTTGGGGGGTTCGTCGCTTGTTGGTTTGGGGTAAGTGTTCTTTATCCAGAATTGATTATATTTCATGATTCTATCTTTGTTTTTAACATTAAATTAATGATTTGAATGGGAGGAAATGAGAATTTTTGTATAAACTTTCAAAAATGTAAAATGACGGTTTGAAGGATGCTTTGATGTCGGAATTGGATAATTTGTGTATGGTTGGACTCTTATCGGAATGGGTGTTCATATTTTGTGAATTTGTTCCATTTCCGAGGTGCGGGCCTGGGGCTGACTTTTTAGTTTTTATTAAATATCGAAGATTTATTATCCGAAATTGTTTCCTATGGTTTTTATTTATAATATTAAGTTATTTTGGCTAGATTTGAGCCGTCCGGAGGGTGTTTCACACGAGAAGGTCATTTTGGAGTATTGGTTTAGCTTCTTTAAGGTAAGTATCTTGCCTAACTTTGTGTGGAGAAACTACCCCTTAGTATTTGAGTCGTTTGTGCTATTGTACCATGTGAAGGCTGTGTACGCGAGGTGACGAGTACGTACTCGGGCTTATATGTGGAAATTGAATGGATTAGACTTTTAGGAATCTTTCATGTACTTATTTGGAATTATTAGCACATGTTATATCTTTTATTCATAATGTCTACTATCACATGCTTTATTTGAAGTTGTCGTTACTTGTCACATTCTTTACTTGCTGAATTTGCTCCTATATGCTTTATTTGGAGTTGTTATCACTTTTATCATTATGTGATTACTTTTATTGTGGAGCTACTCTTAGTTGAAATTGTCGTCACATGCTATCCTTTCGTTGCCGGGTTGCTGTCATGCATTTAGAGGTAGTACTAGTTCGTGCCATCTCCTTCATTATTAGCCTAATTCATACCCCTAGAGTCCGAAGTTTGCAATTTCATGGAAGTACTTTCACTATCGAGGTTATCCTTAAACAATGAATTGGAATTGAAGTTATCGAAAGTCATTAATCTATTTTAATTGAAGTTGTGTTTAAAGGGGGTGTTGTTCCTTGTTAAGTTACTTTTCCATTCATTTTGATGTTATTGAGATTTTATATACGTTGTGTTGAATTGTGGGCTATTTGTTGTGAAAACATTGATATCGTTGAATCATTGGAAAGATTGTGGTCTATGGGCACTTGTGATACGAGTTGATATGTTGTGTTGTTGTGATGATAGCACATGTGAATTGTTGTATGGTTTGGTTGTTGTTATGCGGAGTATAAAGGTAGCATTTCACCGTTGTTGTTACGCAGAGTATAAGGGTGGCAGGTCACCGTTATTGTTATACGGGGCATAAAGGTGACATCTCACCGTTGTTGAATGTACGGAGTAATACGGGTGGATTTTGTGCTATTGTCCGGGCGGAGAGATAAGGGTGGCTATTATATGGAGTGTTATGCGTGGCTATATGAGAGATAAGGGTGGCTAATCATAATTGTCAAGGTGGAGTGATACGGGTGGCTATCAGAGGGACAAGGGTGGCAATGTCAGGGATGATGTGTGATGGCTTGGGGATATTGTGTTGGTAATTTTCGTGTGATGGTGTGCCTTTCCTTATATTTGTCATACACTTTACGTGACTTATTTTTTTGCTTAGATGAGCTACTCGATGTCTTTGATATTATTTGTTCACTTGGGCTACAGTAGTACACTCGCGCAAGCATACACCGTAGCATGCCACTTATACTGGTTCAGGAGTATGAAACTTGACCTTTATTGATCATGCCCATGAGTTATTGTATTATCCGTTTTGATGTTGCTATTGAGCATGTGACCTTGCTCGGCGGATTGTGATTGTTAGCCTATGACCATACCGGGCAGATTGTGATTGTGAGCCTGTGACCACGATGGGCGGATTGTGATTGTGAGCCTGTGACCTTGCCGGGAAATTGTGATTGTTAGCCTGTAACCATACCGGGTGGATTGTGATTGTGAGCCTGTGGCCAAAAAGGGCGGATTGTGATTGTGAGCCTGTGACCATGAAGGGCGGATTGTCATTGTGAGCCTGTGACCATGTCGGGCAGATTGTGAATGTGAGCATGTGATTATGCAAGGCGGATTGAGATATTGGCACGTGAGTTGTTCGTGCGGTTGTGATTTGAGATGTGGGTGCGAGGTGCCGTGAGTAGATGATGGTGGGTTGATACCCGTGACTTGTGACGAAGAGATGAAGTATTATGGAGTGATTTCGTTGTGAACCTTGTATTAGAACGGCTTGATTTATTGGTTGTCGTTGTGTTCCTTATTTGGTTTCAACGGTTCTTTCGTGGTGTTCCTATTGCCTTACTGTTTATATCACATGTTGATTCTTGTTTCCATTTAGTGATTCATTATTAGTTTTATACTTCTACTACACAGGTTATTTTGTCTAGTGAGTGTCTTGACTTATACCTCGTCACTACTCCACCGAGGTTAGTCTTGATACTTACTGGGTACCGACTGTGGTGTACTCATACTACTCTTGAGAATATTTTTGTGCAGATCCAGGTACATCGGAGTCTATTGATTGTAAGATAGCGGATCAGATATTATTGTGGAGACTTCAAGGTATACCTATCATCGCGTTCGCGGGCCTCGGAGTCACCTTTGGTAGTTATTTATGTACAATTTATTTCTATTCCAGAACAGCTGTACTTAGAGATTTTCTAGTGAAATCAGTAGAGCTTATGACTTGTACTGTCGGTTTTGAGATTGGTAGCTTTGTATAGAAATTTCTGTTTTCATATTTAATAGTTGTTGGTTAAATTTTTCCATTGCTTCAGTAAGTGTTAGGCTTAACTAGTCTTAAAGACTAGGTACCGTCATGATATCTTACGGAGGGAAATTGGGGCCATGATAGACTGTGATCAGGATGCAGCTCTATCTCATGTCTCAACAACAAAAGCGGTTGTGCTCAACATTAGTTGGGTCTCACACCTAGATTTGCACAATTAAGTGCAGAGTGTAGTATGAGTATAATTGACCCTATGCACTCAATAATTATCATGACTAACCTTTGTGAGGTAGTGGCAAGAGTGGTAAATGATACTCACCAATCAAACTTATACAGTTTATGAATATATATGCGCACAACAACAATACCAAAACCTATGCATCGTAATTAAGCTAATAGTTCAGCATACAAAGAAAATATGCAAGAATAGTAAATCAGGTTACATAGAGTTGACATATCATGAACATATGTAACGTGAACCATTACTTCAACAAATTAGCATATAGAGAAGATATGCATAAAATCCATGTATATATTCTGAGGCAAGCATATAGAGAAGATATGTAGTAAAACCATGTATACATCCATGGAACTTACATATAGAGAAGATACACAAAGTTCAAACACTAATCAGTTTCCATAATCTGCGTGTACGTCATCAAGGAGAAACACGAGGGAGCATAGCCCCAGGGGGATAGATCATTATCTACACGATGTACGGACAACTCACGTGCATAATCATATTATCCATACAGACAACTTACGTGCTCTCAAACCAGTCCATTTCACAAAAAATATATACAAGAATACATGTATATGAACAACAAATATCAAATCACATACTCAAGGACTGAGAAAATAACATGCTAAGGTGTATACATCTGCGAAGTGTATCAAAGCCTATACAAGGTCTCTAACATGATACAAGGAGTTCATGTAACCACACAAATGATCAAAACAAGAATCATATGGAGTACACGGTCCAAACAAGGCGCACTAGAAGCCTAAAGTCAAATTCGGTCAAAATCAACATAGCACCCGCATATATGCTCGTCACCTCGTATATATGTCGCTTTTTACACATCTCAAATAGCCAAATAAGGTCACATACTTAGGGGTATTCTCCCATACAAGATTAGGCAAGATACTTACCTTAAACGAGTAAAATTAAAATTTGAAGAACGCCTTTACCTTAGAAATCACCTCCAACCGGCTCGAATCTAGTCAAAAATAACTCAATAACGTCAAACAAAGCCATAGGAATCAATTCCAAACAATAAAGCTTCAATCTTTATTCAATTTGCAAAACAAAATAACAAATGTCAACTCGGGCCCATATTTGAGCCGAGTCAAGGGATAGATTCCGACTACCTATAACCCTACAAATTTAAATATGTGATTAGATTCAAAAATCATATCCAAATCGACCATCAAATCCCCAAAATTTATCCTCTTAAGTTATAGCCAAAAATCCCAATTTTCCTTTCAAAATCTCATGTTTAAGGTATTCAAGATAAATTCAAGTGAAAATTACTTACCCATAAAGTAGTGATAAAAATCTCATCAAAAGTAGCCTCTTACCAAGCTCCAAATCTCAAAATAATAAAACATGAGCTAAACCCTCAAAATAATAAGCCAGCGATTCCGCATCTGCGACACCACTTCTGCGGTTCAAGGCTCGCATCTTCAAGCTCCAATAAAGCTGCCGACCTATCGTATATGCGACTCCGTAGGTGCGGCCAATCCGTTCGCAGGTGTGCACATATCCCAAGCTTGCTAATCCTCACATATGTGCCCCATACTCTGAAGGTCCACCTTCGCACATGTGCTCCACCCTCCGCAGAAGTGCAACTCCCTAGTCACCTTAACCATGTCGATGCGAAAGGTCAGTCACACCTGTGGCATCGCATCTGTGCCCAAACTTCCGCAGGTGAGATGCACTAGAACTGGCAAACCATTCCCAAATGGTTCGAAACAAATATAAAACACACCAGAGTATCTCGGGACCCCATCCAATCATACCAACAAGTCCTAATACCTTACCAGCATCTATCCAACAGCTCAAAACACCACAATTAACATCAAAACCATGAATCGGCAATAAAAATCCATCTTTTAAATTCCAAACTTTTTAACTTCACCGAACACATTCGAATCATGCCTAAATATTCTGGATTCCAACCAAACTTCACACAAGTTCAAAACCCTAAATGAACCTATTTCAAGTCTCAAAATAACAATCTGAGTTAGATAATCCCAAGGTCAACTCCTGGTCAAACCTATGAACTCTTCAAACCTATAAATTGCCAACTGCCGGTAAATAGAACCAAAATCCTCTAGGAACCTCCAAATCTAAATCTGAATATACGCCTATGTCTAAAATTACCATGCAAACCTATTGGAACCATCAAACCACCAACCCAAGACCATCTACTCAAAAATCAAACCTTGGTCAACTATTAATAACTTAAGCTTCCAAAATGAGACATAGTGTCTCCAATCATCCTCAAACCTTAACGAAGCCAAACTAACAAATCCAGCAAATCATAAAACAATAAATACACAAACAGGAAGCATCAAATAGGAGAATAGAACTCAATTATATAGAAAAACCGGTTGAGTCGCTATAACCAATTATCACTCATAGAACACGAATTCAAAACTCGTTGACTAACATTATAATACTCAATCTCATTGATATGACGAAAGAGGCTAAGTAGAATAGTTGCAACTTAAATTATCTTTTTGTCATTTGTCCAAATAAGTTTGAACTCATTATCTCAGGGTTCTCAGATTTTCAAAATGCATAATTGAGGATTGTATCTTTACTTTCTCTAAAGAAACGAACAGATTGGTGAAGAATCTTTACACCGCCGGGTGAATGGAAACGGTGACCCTGACAATTCATTAGTGTTGCGCAATTGTGGAATCCTCATCCACAAAGAATACTAGTCATCTTCCGATGACAATGGAACAACAACAGAAACAATTGCTCCAGTAGTGTATTAGTAACAATAATAATATTGGCAGTGTTATTCTCCATAACAACGACATGAAAATCCTTAAGATTGTTGAAAACTTTTCAATATGGAGAATAGGATTTATCAAAGCTTGAGGCATGTCACAGACACAGTCCTTAAGAATATTTCACCCACATAGTAATGAATAAAATTAGCTGTATCCCCCAGGATTCAACAGGCTCTTCCAGTTATAAACTGGGAACAGAACTAGCAGAAAATTTAATAAAGAAGCCCAACATAGAAAAGAAAGAGAAATAGAAAGGAGAGCTGGAAAATCTTTGTCATTGTTCACAAGAATGCCATGTATAGGAGGAAGAAGAACTTTTAGAAAGTGTGTATTTAACTCTCCAAAAATCACGTTTATATAGGTGTTGCTACAATGGCTAATTAAGGGCTAATTTCCAACGGTTAATTAATGGCTAAGTTACAATGGCTAGTTAACGGCTGATTTGTAGTGACAAATTTAACTATTTCAAGACGAGAGAAAGTAGATAAAAATAAGGGACACTTCTTTTTTTTGAGATACCCACAAATTCCAATAGGTTCTCCCTAGATTCGGTCCTAGACTTATAAAACATGTTATATTTACATCATCTGCTTATCTTTTTTAGGACTAGAGCTCAAACGAGACGGGCAATGTTTTTCTTCGTCTTTTCTCCCATAAACTAAAAGTATGTGTATGTTTAGTGCCTACTAATAGTCGTACCCGCGTAATGTGCGGTCAATATTAAAAAATATTAATTAAATTAAATTGTGATAGGACTTTTTTTGAAGATTAGATCGTTTTACTTTAATAAGTTTCAATTGTTATCTTATTTATCAATACGATATACCCAATAATAAAATCTTTATCAAATTATTACTTTTTGTTTTGTATTTTTTTATTATATTATCCAATGTTTAGTATTATTACATTGTTAATAGACTTTTTTATTAGCATATTACTTTGTCTAATATTTTGTCGTATGTTTTTTTACTCTTGAAATAATTTTTTATTTTGAAGTTTATTTTTGTCACGACCTAATTTCCTATAGGGCATGATGGTGCCCAACATCATAGCTAGGAAAGCCAACTAGTGATTTAAATATATGATTATTTATTTAAAAATTAGCTGAGCAAATAAACTCTCTTTACATGCAAGAATTAAGAAACAATATGAAAGGTATGCTAAATTAAAAACCAAGAAAACAAATTGAATTCAAATTTCCACTAGTGTATGTGCCAAGACCTAGTGTCACAAGTGTATGAGCATCAAGTAGATTATAAAAAATTCGAAATATTGTCTGAAATAAAATAGACAGAATATAAATACAAGAAAAGGCAGTAGGTGCTGCAGAATGAGCAGCTCACCACCTCCCTCTGGATAACGTGGGTGTGCACCGATAGGTCCTCCGATAGCACATGTCTCAGGTCCTGCCCAAAAAGTGCAGCAAGCGTAGCATGAGTACGTAAACAACGTGTACCCAGTAAGTATCAAGCCTAATTTCGAAGAAGTAGTAACGAGAGGTCGACTTTGACACTCACTATGGGTCAATAAATTTTTAAAATATAGAATATTTAATAAGCATGATTTATGTAAATAACAATAATTCTCTTAACAACAGAAATAATTAATTCATTAAATTTCAATAATTTCCAATTTATCAATTAACTTCACAAGCTGCAATTAAAGTATCAAAGTATTGTGTAATTATTATTATTAGGCATAATTTCTACCGAGGTCGTACGGCCTAATCCAGAGTGTCGTGTACACTGCTGAAGGACGTATGGCATGATCAATGGATGCATCTATACTGCCGAGGCATTCGGCCCGCTCCACAAGAAAGGGGGACATTTTCTTATGAACCTTCGGAATGAGAAGTTATTGTAAAGCTTACACATAGGTTGTACAATTTCTATTGACAATTAAATAATTTACACAAAATTCAAGTATATGAAGTTTCGATCTTTTACTATATCCTCTAACAATTTACAATATAATTCCAATAGTTTAATTAAATAAAAGATGTAACTATCACAAGTAATTCATGATATGAGTCCTAAAACTACCCGGACATAGCATAATTAAGAGCTACACACGGACTCTCGTCACCTCGTGCATACGTAGCCCCCACAATTAATAACACTTATAAGTTAAAATCATCTATGGAGTAAATTCCCTCTTACAAGGTTAGACAAGAGACTTACCTTGTCTCAAAATCCACTTCCCGAGCACAATGTCGCGTAAAAATCTCAATTTTGTGCCCAAAATATCTGAAACTATCCAATTGTTATATAAAATAATTAATACATGCTCAATACTTTGAAATTTGATGATTAAATTAATTACTCAACCCAAAATGGTAAACGTTACCCATAATCTCAAGAACTCAAATATACAATTTTCATCCAATTCCATGCCCATTTTCGTGGTTAAAATCTCATTTTATACAAATCTAGGTTTGTCATCTATTCCCTTGATTTTCACAATTTACAAGTTATACTCTACCCATAATCTATATATTTAACTCAAAGTGTGTGGAATTAACTTACCTTCAAGTTGCTAGTTGAAATCACCTCTCAAAAAGCTCCAAATTCGCCCAAAAATGGAGAGAAATGGGCAAACATGGTTGTTTCCTCGTTCTTTAAGGGTTCAGCCAAACAACCCTTTCTCATTTGTGGCTCGCAAGCCGCTTCTGCGGCTCCGCATCTGCAGAAAAGGCATCTCAGATGCGTCTTCCCCCTAAGCCGGCCATGTCCGCTTCTGCATCTTGTACGTCGCATCTGCGATGCGCTTCTGCGGCTTGTACCTGTGCATCTGCGCCCCTTCCTCTTCTACAGTGTTGTCCACGCACCCGCGAGCTCGCACCTGCGGCTGGCCAAGTGCAGGTGCGGTTGCTGCAGAAGATGGAAGCTTCAGTTGCTGCTCCAAAGTCCAAAATTGATCCGAGCCTCATCTGGTTAACACCCGAGGCCCTTGGGGCCCTGTTCGAATATACCAACAAGTTTGAAATCATAAAACAGACTCGCTCGAACCCTCGGAACGTGTAAAACAACAGTAAAACTAAGAATCATACCCCAAACCAAATTGATTCAAATTTTGACACCAAATTTTGTGTACAAGTCTTAAATCACCATACGGAGGTATTCTTAGGATTGGAATTCTAAACAGACCTCAATTACTCCAAAACCTACTCCAAACCAAATTTAAAGAACATTAAACCTTCAAATAGTTAATTTTCACTATTAGGCGTCGAAACGTTCCCGGGTTGTCCAAAACCCAATTCGAACATACGGCCAAGTCCAAAATCATCATACGAACCTATTGGAACCGCCAAATCCCGATTCCGGGGTCGTTTTCGCACCATGTTGATCGAAGTCAAACTTGGCCTTTTAAAGCCAAATTAAAGAACTAAGTGTTCCGATTTCAACCCGAACACTTCCAAATCCCAAACCAACCATCCCCGCAAGTCATAAATTAGTAAAAGCACATACGGGGAGATTTATTTAGGGGAACGAGGTTCTAAAAGTCAAAATGACTGGTTGGGCCATTACATTCTCTACCTCTTAGAAAAAACGTTCGTCCTCGAACATGATTAGAATTATACCTGGTGTGATGAATAAGTGTGGATATCTACTCCGCATATCCTCCTCGGCCTCCCAAGTCGCTTCCTCGACTAGTTGGCCCCTCCAATGGACCTTTACCGCATTAATCTTCTCGGACCTCAATGGCTCCTCTTCATAACCCAAGCTCTTATCTAGCTGAACCGTGCTGAAGTCTAACACATGTGATAGGTCGGCATGATACTTCCGGAGCATAGATACATGGAAAACCGGATGAACCCCCGATAGACTGGGAGGCAAAACAAGCTTGTAAGCAACCTCCCCAACTCGTCTCAACACCTCAAATGGGCCTACAAACCTTGGGCTCAACTTGCCATTTTTTCCAACTCTCATGATTCCCTTCATCGGCGAAACCTTCAAGAGAAGTTTTTCACCCACCATAAATGATAAATCATGCACTTTCTTATCCGCGTAACTCTTCTATCTGGACTGTGCTGTATGAAGTCACTTCTGAATCAACTTTACCTTTTCCAAGTCATCCTTCACCAAATCAGTACCATATAACTTAGCCTTACCGGGCTCAAACCATCCGTTGGGCGAACGACATTGCCGACCATATAAAGCCTCAAAAGGAGCCATCTCGATGCTGGTTGGTAACTGTTGTTATAAGCAAACTCGGCCAAACGCAAGAAACGATCCCACTAACCTCCAAAGTCAATCACATATGCCCTGAGCATATTCTCCAAAATCTGAACTGTCCGCTCTGACTGCCTGTCGGTTTGCGGATGAAAGGTTGTGCTGAGATCTACACGGGTCCCCAATTCACTCTATATTTCTCTCCAGAAATGTGAAGTAAACTGAGGGCCTCTATCTGATATGATGGAAATTGACACGCCGTGCAGTTGAACTATCTACTGAATATAAATCTGAGCCAATCTTTTTGAAGTGTACGTAGTCACAACCGGAATGAAATGTGCCGACTCTGTCAACCTATCGACGATGACCCAGACTGCATCAAACTTCCGCAAGGTCCGCGACAACCCAACTACAAAGTCCATAGTAATGTGTTCCCATTTCCACTCTAGTATAGTCATCTGCTGAAGTAGGCCACCTAGCCTCTGGTGCTGGTATTTAACTTGCTGGCAATTTAGAAACCTAGCTACATACTCAAATATGTCCTTCTTTATCCTCCGCCACCAATAATGTTACCTCAGGTCACGATACATCTTCGTATCACCTGGATGAATAGACTACCGAGAACTGTGTGCCTCTTCTAGAATCGTTTTCCTCAGTCCATCCACATTAGGGACACATATATGATCCTGGAGTAGCAGAACACCATCCGCACCAATAGTAACTTCCTTGGCACCACTCCGTAATACTGTTTCTCGAAGAACAATTAAGTGTGGATCATCATACTGGTGAGCCTTGATCTGCTCAAATAGTGAATACTGGGCCAAAACACATACAAGAACTCGGTTGGGCTCTGAAATATCCATCCTCACAAGTCTATTATCCAAGGACTGAATGTCCATGCTAATGGCTTCTCCTCTGCTGGAATGAAAGCCAAACTACCCATACTCTCTGTCTTTCTACTCAAGGCATCTGCAACTACATTTGCTTTGCCCGGATGATACAAGATAGTAATATCAAATCTTTTAGTAACTCAAGCCATCTGCGCTGTCTCATATTTAGGTCCCTCTGCTTGAACAAATGTTGTAAACTGAGATAATCAGTGTAAAATTCACAAGACACCCCATAAAGATAATTCCTCCAAATCTTAAGAGAGTGAACAATTGCAGCTAACTCCAGATCATGTACCGGGTAATTCTTCTCGTGAGGTTTCAGCTGACGTGAGGCATGTGCAATAACTCGCCCCTCCTGCATTAATACACAACCCAAACCAATGCGTGAAGCGTCACAATACACTGTATACATCCCCGAACCAAAGGCAACACTAACACTGGTGCAGTAGTCAATGCTGTCTTGAGCTTCTGAAATCTCACCTCACAATCATCGAACCATCGGAACGGAGCACCCTCCAAGGTTAATTTGGTCAAAGGTTCTGCAATAGATGAAAAGCCCTCCACGAATCGACGATAATAACCTGCTAAACCTAGGAAACTCCTAATCTCAGTCACCGAAGTGGGACGATGCCAATTCTGAACTACCTCAATCTTTTTGCGATCAACTTTAATGCCCTCGCCCGATACAATATGCCCCAAACATGCTATAGAATCTAGCCAAAACTCATATTTGGAGAACTTAGCATAAAGCTTTTGTTCCCGCAACGTCTGAAGCACCACTCTCATATGCTGCTCGTGCTCTTCCTTACTGTGCAAATAAATCAAAATGTCATCAATGAAGACAATGACAAACGAATCAATATATGGCCTGAATACCATGTTCATCAAATCCATAAATAGTGTCAGGGCATTAGTCAAACCGAAAGATATCACGAGAAATTCATAATGACCAGATCTAGTGCGAAAAGCAGTCTTCGAAACATCTGAATCCCAAATCTTCAACTGGTGGTACCCCAACCTCAAGTCGACCTTAGAGAATACCCTAGCACCCTACAACTGGTCAAATACATCATCAATACGTGGCAACAGGTACTTATTCTTAATGGTGACTTTGTTCAGTTGACGATATCAATACACATTTGCATAGTTCCATCGTGTTTCTTCACAAATAGTACCGGTGCACCCCAAGTCAATACACTCGGTTTGACGAAACCTTTGTCTAGTAACTTCTTAAGATGTTCTTTCAATTCCTTCAATTCTTTTTGAGCCATGCGATACGGTAGGATAGATATAGGCTGGGTATCTAAGTCAAATCAATACAAAAATCAATACCATGATCTGGTGGCATGCCTGAAAGATCTGAAGGAAATACATTGGAGAACTCCTAAACTACAGGCATTGAATCAATAGTCCGAGTCTTTACAGTAGTATCCCGAACATAGGCTAGATAAGCCAAACTACCCTTCTCGACCATGTGTCGAGCTTTTAGAAAGAAAATAACCTGATTAAATGCGGTGACAGACGAACCCTTCCACTCCAACCTAGGTAATTCTGGCATTGCCAAAGTAACAGTCTTAGAATGGCAATTTAGGACGGCATGATATGGGGATAGCCAGTCCATGCCCAAAATGATCTCAAAGTTGGTCATATCAAGCAGCAGAAGATCTTCTCTAGTCTCACAACCACGGAATATAACAACACAGGACTGATAGATCTGATCCACAACAACATAATTGCCCACAGGAGTGGACACATAAACGGGAGTACTCAAGGACTCTCGAGAAACAACCATGAAATGAGCAAATAGAGATGACACATATGAATACGTAGATCCTGGATCAATTAATACGGAGGCATCTTTGCCGCAAACAGAAATAATACTTGTAATCACGGCATCTGAGGCCTCTGCATCTGGTCTGGCCGGAAAAGCATAGAGCTGAGATGGAGCGACAACTGGCTGGCCTCTACCTGGCTAGCATCTACCTCTAAGACGGCCCCTACCCACCTGCCCTCTACCTCTAGGTGGTCGGACGACTGGTGGAGCAACTGGTGCGGTAATCATAGGCTGCTGACCTTGCTGCACTGGTCTACCCCAAAGCCTGGGGCAGAATCTCCGCATATGACTGCAATCCCCGCACTCGTAACAACCTCTCGGAGCGATGGGCTTCTAACTAGAAGCCTGGCCCTGGTGACCTGAATACCCATTGGAAGAACCCTGAATAGCGGGTGGGCGATAAGAACTCTTTGGCATAACACTGAAATAAGGTCGCACTGGGGCACCCCGAGGAGGTGGTGGTACTAGATATGGGGGCCTGCTGGACTGCCTTCTCACGAACTGACCTCTACCCCCAGACGGAGCACCTCTGAACTCTCCAGAATATCTACACGGCTTATCCCTTATAACCTGCTCTCGGCTACGCTGACGCACACCCTTAATCCTTCGGGCTATCTCCACAACCAACTCATAAGAAGTCCCCATCTTAACCTCTTGGGCCATCCAGGCCTGAATGGTAGTATATAAACCCACAACAAACATCTGCACTCTCTCCGCGTCAGTAGGGAGTATAATAAGTGCATGGCGAGATAACTCAGAAAACCTCGCCTCTTAATCGGTCACTGACATCTGACCCTACTGGAGCAGCTCAAACTGAAACCACAACTCTTCCCTCTGGGAGGGTGGAATATACCTGTCCAGGAAAATACAGGTGAACTTGTCCCAAGTCATGGGAGGAGAATCTACTGGTCTGCCAAGAAGATAAGACTTCCACCATCTACGGGCTCTGCCTTCCAACTGCAAAGTAGCAAAGTCTACCCCATGAGACTCCAATATCCTCATGTTTTGCAGTCTGTCCCTACACCGACCAATGAAGTCCTGGGGATCCTCATGTCGCTCACCCCCAAAAGACAGGAAAATGTAGTCTAGTCCATTTGTCCAATATCTTCTGCGGCTCAGTGGCCGCAGCTGGTCTGGGCTCAGGTGTATCTACTGCCACTGGCTGGGCTCCACCCACGAGTAGTGCACCCTGGTGTGATATACAATAGCTGCCTTGCCATGATCCTGTGCATTAGGGGTCTGTGCTCCCCTGCCCACTTGAGATGTGGCTGGGTCTGTCGGAAATAAACCGGCCTGAGTCATAGTGTCCATGAACCATAGCATACGACATATGACCTCCTGGAATCACTGTGCAGACGTAAAATCCATCGGAGCTAGCTCTGCCATGGGCACCTCGCCCCGTTCCTCAATAATAGGATCCTCTGTTGGACCCACTGGTGGCATAACTGGAACAATTCTGGGACGTCCTCGTCCCCTACCACGGGCTGGAGACCTCCTTCGGCCTCTAACAACACGGGGAGCAGCTCTTCCCTGGTTTGGAACCTAATTAGAGCATGTTCTCACCATCTGTGAGAGAATAATAGAAAGATATTTAGTATTACATCATTTGCACGATGGGAGATAAAGAAAGGTAATTTCTTAACACCCCACATCCTTTCGAAGATAAGTACAGGTGTATCCGTACTGATCCGCAAGACTCTATTAGGCCTGCTCATAACTTGTAAGACCTACGTGAACCTAGTGCTTTGATACCATGTTGTCACGACCCAATTTCCTATAGGGCGTGATGGCGCCCAACATCACAGCTAGGCAAGACAACTAGTGATTTAAACATATAATTATATGAATGGTCTCCTTACTTGCAAGAATTAAGAAAAATATGAAAGGTCTGTTAAATTAAAAACCAAGAAAAAAAATTGAATCCAAATTTCCACTAGTGTGTGTGCCAAGACCTGGTGTCACAAGTGTATGAGCAACTAGTAGATTATACACAATTTTAAATACTGTCTGAAATAAAATAGACAGAATACAAATACAAGAAAAGGCACTAATTGTTGCAGAATGGCTCAGAAAACCAGCTCACCACTAAGCCTCTGGATAACATGGGTGCGCGCTGATAAGTCCTCCGATAACATATATATCAGGTCCTGTACAAAAAGTGCAGCAAGCGTAGCATGAGTACGTAAACAATGTGTACCCAGTAAGTATCAAGCCTAATCTCGAAGAAGTAGTGACGAGAGGTCGACTTTGAGACTTACTATGGTTCAATAAATTTTTAAAATATAGAATATTTAATAAGCATGATTTATGTGAATAACAATAATTCCCTTAACAACAGAAATAATCAATTCATTAAATTTCAATAATTTCTAATTTATCAATTAACTTCACAAGCTACAATTAAAATATCAAAGTATTGTGTAATTATTATTATTAGGCACGATTTCTGCCGAGGTCGTACGACCCGATCCAGAGTATCATGTACACTACCAAGGGATGTGCAGCACGATCCATAGATGCATCTATACTGCCGAGACGTTCGGCCCGCTCCACAAGAAAGGAGGACATTTGCTTATTGTCACGCCCCAAAAACGTGGAGAGCGACCGGCGCTCAACCGAGTGAACCCGACCGAGCAAGCCTGTTAGATTTCTTCGACCCAAACTCATTCATAAATAAAGAGAATATATATTTTCCTTAATTAAATAGTAAAGTGGTCGTGTCTGCAATTACCAATTTCTTACCATAAGTTTCACCATTTTTAAAGTCTCAAATGGACAAGTAATACAACCACAACATAGGATAGTTTGTCTTTTCCAGTACCAATACACAACCCACACTATGTCTACGAAGCCTCTATAGATAAAGAAGAGTACAATGATAATGCCGGCAACAAGGCCCCAGCTATACCTCAACCATAATACATAAAGAACAAAAGATACATGACCCCGGGATGAAGTAGGGCTCACCAAGTTAGTTGGAAAGAAGGTGTACTGCTATCACTGATCAATGTCTCCGGCTGTGGAACCACTTGCATCCATTTAAAGATGCAGCTCCCCCGGCAAAAGGGACGTTAGTACTGTCGAATAGTACTAGTATGAAAGCTAAACACCAATTTAAGAATTTAGAAATACAAGATAATTATGATGAACCAGTGCGGCAATAGAATAATATAGATAATTGTCTCAACCATAGCAAGCTTATTAAAAGCTATCAACAACATTTATAGGATTTAAGATGAGATCCTATATAACCATCTTCACACAAAGCGGCCCCGCCGCCTCACCCGATGTAT
>AWOL01S0084751.1:96422-133740 GCA_000715115.1 Nicotiana otophora
ATACACAAAGCGGTCGTACCGCCTCACCCCAATGTAAGCGGGTGGAGGTGCAGTCCCACAATATCATAATCCCTACACAAAGCGGTCATGCCGCCTCACCCCAATATATATGCGGGTGGAGGTGTATGACAATCACAATCTCTATACCATAATCCCCACACAAAGCGGTCATGCCGCCTCACCCCAATGTATATGGGTGGAGGAGTATCACAATCACAATCTCTACACAACTTGGAATAATACCTTTCACATAAATCACGACTAGAAATTATAACATGTGGATACGTAATCCATAGTTTGGGACACATCCTCAATTTATAATGCAATATGATAAGAGCATTTGAAATACGAATTGAACATATATCTTCATCACAAAATTTATCGGAATACTCGATTTATAATCAACATCTCAGAACTTACAAGGATAATGAGAATTCCTACTCTTAAAGAAGCGTTTAGCCAACATACATCAATTGAGCCTCCTTAAACTTTAAAACGTTCCGGAACTCTTAGCAACTTCACTTCAATCTATTTTAAAAATATAACAAATTGAACCACAATTAGGAAGATGATCATGTTTCTAGCTCATTTGAGCATTTTATCAAACATAAGGTGTGCATAAGGTTTCAAGGTCCCTTTTATGTAGGATTCCATCATCCCACAACCCAATCTTTACCATGCTTAGTTCAACAATCTTCCTACACCCCTTAATATCACATGCATGTAAAATAATCAACTCTCATGCCCAAACATTATCTTGCTAATTACCCCTGTTCAGATGATTTCGAAATTAGGGTTTAGGGTGTAGAATCTTACCTCTAGGATGAAGACCTAGTGAGCTTGCCTTCTTAATCTTCCAAAACTTAAGCAATAATTGAAAAACAAATATTGGAGAACATCTTCTCACTCTAGGGCACCCTCCCTCACTCTAAAATGTCAGATAATAGCTCAAAAATCAACCAAAGAGTATATTTAACGAAATAGGGCAGGGTTTTAAAAATCCAAAAATAGAGCTCCGGAACAAGGTATGCGATCGCATAACCGATACGCGGACCGCATATCGGTCGCATAGTTGGTTACAAAATAGCCAAAAGAACTGTCTGTATATGCGGTCACTATGCGGTCTGCATAACCGTTATGCGATCGCATAATGCACCGCATAACTGTTATGCGGTCGCATAGTCGACCGCGTAATTGCTTCCAATTGGCCCAATTCATTGCCTCACTCTAAGGCCATTATGCGGTCCGCAGAGTGATTCTGCAGTCGCATAATGAACCGCAGAAATGCACTTTTCAGCCAAAAATTTTTCTTTACTTTCCGGTGCATTGTTCAACCCAATGAAAACCTACAATCCTCAAACACGTAAACCTAGTCCGACACCATGAAATATTATTTTCTTTGAAAAATTTACCGAGCTTACCACCTAAGTACTTCGAAATTTTCCGGAGTGTTGCATTTATGAACCTCCGGAATGAGAAGTTATTGTAAAGCTTATACATAGGTTGTACAATTTCTATTAACAATTAAATAATTTACACAAAATTCAAGTATATGAAGTTTCGATCTTTTACTATATCCTCTAACAATTTACAATATAATTCCAATAGTTTAATTGAATAAAAATGTAACTATCACAAGTAATTCATGATATGAGTCCTAAAACTACCCGGGCATAGCATAATTAGTAGCTACGCACGGACTCTCATCACCTCGTGCGTATGTAGCCCCCATAATTAACAACAATTATTAGTTAAAATTACCTATGGGGTAAATTCCCTCTTACAAGGTTAGAGAAGAGACTTACCTTGTCTTAAAGTCCACTTCCCGAGCACAATGTCGCGTAAAAATCCCAATTTGGTGCCGAAAAAATCCGAACCTATCCAATTGTTATATAAAATAATTAATACATGCTCATTACTTCGAAATTAGACGATTAAACTAATTACAACCCAAAATGGTAAAATTCCTAAACTTTACCCCGGGCCCACGTGTCCGGATTCTTGAAATCTTTGGAGGCAAAACGTTACGCATAATCTCAAGAACTCAAATATACAATTTCCATCCAATTCCTTACCTATTTTCGTGGTTAAAACCTCATTTTTATACAAATCTAGGTTTTTCATCTAAACCCTTGATTTTCACAATTTACAGATTATAATCTACCAATAATATATTTATTTAAGTCAAAGTGTGTGGAATTTACTTACCTTCAAGTTGCTAGTTGAAATCCTCTCTCAAAAGGCTTAGAAATCGCCCAAGAATGGAGAGAAATGGGAAAAAATGGCTGTTTTTCCGTTCTTTAAGGGTTCTGTCATACAACCCTTTCCCATATGCTGCTCTATATCTGCGGAAAAGGCATCGCAGATGCGGCTTACCCCTAAGCCAGCCCCGTCCGCTTCTACGTCTTGTACGACGCATCTGCGATGCACTTCTGCGGCTTGTACTTGCACATCTTCGCCCCTTCCGCTTCTGCGGTGTTGTCCATGCACCTGCGGGCTCGCACCTGCGGCTGGCCAAGCGCAAGTGCGGTTGCAGCAGAAGCTGGAAGCTTCAGCTGCTGCTCTAAAGTCCAAAATTGATCCGAGCCTCATCCTGTTAACACCCGGGGCCCCCAGGGCCCCGCCCAAACATACCAACAAGTTTGAGATCATAAAACGGACTCTCTCGAACCCTCGGAACGTTAAAACAACATCAAAACTAAGAATCATACCCCAAACCAAATTGATTCAACTTAGGAATTTCAAATTCTTCCAACTTGCTCCGAACCCGCCGAAATATACTTATACTACTCGGAATGATACCAAATTTTGTATGCAAGACTTAAATCAGCATACAGAGCTATTATCAGGCTAGAAATTCCATACGGGCCTCAATTACTCCAAAACTATCATGACCCAAAAATCCCACAACAAGCATCGTGATGGAACTTAGTCTCTAAGACTAAGTAAACCGATTATAATCATAATTCAAGCCATTTTTTAAAAACATATAATTTAATACAACCTCCCAAGACTGGTAATACGAGTCAGAAACTCTAACTGAATACATGAAATTCTCTCGAGGATGGAATATACAGTGCTGATCGAATAGGAATTAACAGTACAATAAAATGGAAAGACTCCAAGGGACTGCGATGACCAAGCAGTCCTACATTGAATCCTTGCGATCATACTCTAATCTCTGTCCGAATCTGATATCTTCAATACCTGGCTCTGCACAAAAATATGCATAAGTTTAGTATGAGTACACCACGGTCAGTACCCAGTAAGTATCAAGACTAACCTCAGTGGAGTAGTGACCGGGTACAATCAAGACACTCACTAGTTAAATAATCTGTGCAATATTGCATAAAAAAATAATAGAAAACAAATAGTAGTGATAGCAACACCAATCAACTAGTGATTTAAACAGCAAGGTACAGGAGCACCATAAATATTGCTCAAACGAATAATAAACACATGTACAACCAATTAATCAAGTCCTTCAAAATATACAATTTTTAGCTATAAGTTTTTCAATAAAAGTTTCTAGAATATAATCCTTTTCAATAAATATATTTTTAATATACTTCCTTCAAATACATATCTTTCCATTATAAGTCTTTCAAATAAATATCGTTCCAATATAATTCTTTTAAATAAATATCTTCGGAATATAATTCTTTCAAGTAAATATATTTCATATATAATTCTTTCAAGTAAATATCTTTCAAACATACCTCTTTCAAGTAACTATCTTTCTAACATAATTCTTTCAAATAAATATATTTCTAATATAATTCTTTCAAATAAAAGTCACTATGTGACACCTCATTTAACTTTCCTGGCATGAAAATTATATTCATCATATCACCTCAAATGGCACGGCAATACCTTCGTGCACTTGTCTCATTCTCACCCAATATATATGTAAATCAAATCAATTGGCACGGCAACACCCTTCGTGCATTTATATCTTTCTCACCGTACATACATATAACACTACCAACTAGGTGGGAGAAATGTCAATAACAATAAAAGAAATAAAGTGGAGGCACACAGGAAGCAACAACAACTACAAGTCACATAGAAAACATAGGTGCATAATAACTTCTCAAGATAAAGGCATGAATGTATACACAACAAAACAATATCACAATATAATGTATGTCCCTCATCCTCACCTGCACGGAAACACCCTTCGTGCCATGAATATATGATAATATAAAAATAATGGCACGGCATCACCCTTCGTGCTTTTACTCTCATCCTCACCTGATAATATAAATGCAATGGCACGGCATCTCCCTTCATGCTTTACATTCTCAGTGGCACGGCATCACCCTTCGTGCTTTTACTCTCATCCTCACCTGATAATATAAATGCAATGGCACGGCATCTCCCTTCATGCTTTACATTCTCAGTGGCACGGCATCACCCTTCGTGCTTTACACTCTCCCTCGCATGATAATATAATTCAAATGGCATGGCATCACCCTTCGTGCTTTACACTCTCAAATGGCACGGCATCACCCTTCATGCTTTACCCTCTCAAATGGCACGGCATCACCCTTAGTGCTTTACACTCTCCCTCACATGATAATATAATTCAAATGGCACGGCATCACCCTTCGTGCTTTACACTCTCAAATAGCATAGCATCACCCTTTGTGCTTTACACTCTTCCTTACCAAGCACATGTATATCATTAACAAGCAAGGTAGGAAGCATAAATAACATCAAGGAGAGTGTTTAAACCACAACGCAATACAACAATTCATATCACAATTTTCCATTGACCACAACCAAATTCCAAATATGTAGCAGAATCAATAACAAATAGCCCAAGGCTCCACGCAACGTATATAAAACCTCAAAACAATCAACAGAGATGGAAAATACTCAGTATAGGGCAACGCCTTCATTAATCTAAATTCTTAATAATTTTATAAACACCTTTTCTTAAGCTTATTTAATTAATTATTTACAGATGGAAAATCCATAATGAAATTAATTTTCAAGAAATATCAAATCATCAATTCACGGAATCCACATAAATATACAAGTAATAATCACATCAAACTGTCATATAAAAATAAATTCAACAAACACAAATTGAGGGGTGGAAAAATAGATAACTTAATAAATACCACCAATTATCCAATTTACTACACAATATGCCTAAGACCTTAACTCAATATATTTTGCACATATAAGCCTGAGTACGTACTCGTCACCTCGCGTACACGGCTTTTTAATTTTCACAAATGGCACATAAAACTCGATGCCTAAGGGGTAATTCCCCCACTCAAGGTTAGGCAAGATACTTACATTTTTGAAGTTATGCCGATATTCCAAAATCGCGTTCTTGCTTGAATTGACCTTCAGACCGCTCAAATCCCAATCCATATGGTGCAAATCGCTTCAAACTCGCTTCAATCCGAGCTCCATAGCTCCAAATATGTTAAAAATGGCTGAAACTCGAAATATAACTACTTCCTAGGTATTTACTCTTCACGTTCTCGGAAAATGCTTCCTGATCGCGAAGCACTACTTTACTCAGCCCAAAATTTGCCTTTCGCGATCGCGAAGAACAAGTGCCCAGCTCTTCCAGACAGCCTCTAGTATAATGGTCATAACCTTTGGTACAAAAGTCCAAATTTCAAATGGTTTAACTTTCTGAAAACTAGACACCAAGGGCTACAACTTTCATGTTTTGTTTATTTCCTAGTTCCTTATAGATTGCGAGATATAAGCTCTCAAAATTGGGTCAGTGCAGCCTTTTCGCGATCACGATTCACAGTGTCTAAACAGCAAAATTGCTATTCACGATCACGATGCATACCTCTGTGGCCAAAAACCAGCAACTAAAAATGTCCTAGAAATGGTTCGAAACCACCCCAAAACTCACCTCAGCCACTCGGGACCCCGTCTGAACATACCAACAAGTCTCAAAATATATTACGGACTTAGTCGGAACCTCAAATCACATCAAACAACGCTAAAACAACGAATCATACCCTAATTCAAGTTTAATGAAACTAAAAAATTTCAACTTCTACATTCGACGCCAAAACCTATCAAATCAAGTCCGATTGACCTCAAATTCTGCACACAAGTCATAAATGACATAACGGAACTATGAAAATTTTTAGAACTGGATTCCGACCCCGATATCAAAAAGTCAACTCACTGATCAAACTTCCAACTTAAACTTCATATTTTTGCCATTTCAAGCCTAATTTAACTACGGGCTTCCAAATAATTTTTCGGACACACTCCTACGTCCAAAATCTCCATACTAAGCTATTAGAATAATCAAAACTCTATTCCGGGGTTGTTTACTCAAAAGTCGAACTCTGGTCAACTCTTTTCATTTAAGCTTCAAAAATGAGAATTGTTCTTTCAATTTAATCCCGAATCTTTCGAAAATCAAACTCGACCACACCCGCGGTTCATAATACATATTATGAAGCTGCTCGAGACCTTAAGTCACTGAACGGGGCATAAATTCTTAAATGACAAGTCGGTTCGTTACAAAAACCTTCTCCAAACCAAATTTAAAGAACATTAAACCTTCAAATAGTTGATTTTCACTGTTAGGCGTCGAAACGCTCCCTGGTTGTCCAAATCCCGATTTGAACATACACCCAAGTCCAAAATCATCATACGAACCTATTGGAACCGTAAAATCCCGATACCGGGATCATTTTCTCAAAATGTTGACCGAAGTCAAACTTGGCCTTTTAAAGTAAAATTAAAGAATTAAGTGTTCCGATTTCAACCCGAACACTTTCAAATCCCGAACCAACCATTCCCGCAAGTCATAAATTAGTAAAAGTACATACAAGGAGTTTTATCTAGGGGAACGGGGTTCTAAAAGTAAAAATAACCGGTTGGGTCATTACAATTTTATTGTTCTAACTAATATTATCTGAATTTTAATGAATAAAATCTCTAATAAATTGAAGGGACTTATATAGTCATCTAATAACTCTTTTGTTATGTATATTGCTTTATTATATTATCCAATTGTCACGACCCAAGAACCAAATCTGTCGTGATGGCGCCTATCGTGGAACTAGGCAAACCGACTCATTTCCAAATAAACCGATATTTCCATTTCAAAGATAATTTCAATACTATTTAACATAAAACCTTCATAAAACAGAAGTGCGGAAAAGAAAAGCCCGACATCGGGGTGTCACTAGTCATGAGCATCTACTAAAATCTGTCTAACAATATCAAGGCTAACTCAGCCTGGAAAATAGCTAAATACAACTACAGGAAGATAAGAGGGAGAAGAGCAGGGGCTGAGACGCTTTGAGTAGGAAGGTTGAGAGCATGGGGAGTCTTTCCTTCACTTTAGTTAGGGAGAGACCGTTAGCTTTGGATGTTCAGGCTGTGGCAAATAGGTTCATGAGGTTGGATGTTTCAGAGTCTAGCAGGGTTCTTGCTTGTGTGGTATCACGGTCGTCCTTGTTTGAGAGCATCAAGGCACATCAGTATGATGTTCCCCATGTAAGGCCCCATAAAATATTTCCTAAAAACTCGGGTTTTGTGATGCCAAAGTAGGCGTAGAGGTTAATAATAGTAGAAATTGTTTGCGGCGAGCTTGCTCGCCGCAGTTCGGACTTTTTGGGTTGAACAATACACCAAAAAGTAAAGGAAAATATTTGGCAGTGTTATGCATTTTTGCGGTCCATTATGCAACTGCAGAATCACTCTGCGGACCTCATAATGGCAGCAGAGTGAGGCAGTTAATTGGGCCAGTTTGGATGAAATTTTGCGGTCGCCTATGCGACCGCATAACTATTCTGCAGTTCATTATGCGATCGCAGAATAGGTCTGCGGGCGGCATAGTGACCGCAGACACGGATAGGTTTTTTAGCTATTTTGGTCACTGATTATGCGGTCGATATGCGGTCCACATATCGATTATGCGATCGCAGACCTTGTTCCGGTTAGAGAGCCATACCAGTACTTTTTGGAGATTTCAAGGTAGCAATGATGTTCCTTTTGCAGGCCTTGGAGTCCCATTCCTTACGTTTGTTATTACTGTTTATGTACACCCGACAATATTGTATCGTTATTTGGACCATTGTTTAATTACTTATTCTATAAAGCTCATGTACTCATTGACACCAGGTTCTAGGATGGTATTCTAGTTGTTTCGCTGTTTGGCCACTATTATTTATCTTATTCCACTTTTAAGACTATTTCTTACTATTATTGAATTATATTTCTGTATATTGAATATTGGCTTGCCTAACAAGTAGTGTTAGGCACCATCACGGCTTCGCTAGGATTTACGGTCGTGACAAATTGGTATTAGAGCACTAGGTTTCTTTGGTTTTACTAGTCATGAGAAAGTCTAGTAGAGTTTTGCATATTAGTATGACGGCGTCTGTAGTTATCTTCGAGAGGCTGCAGGGTAGTTAGCAAAAATTCTCTTTCTTTCATTCTCTATCGTGCGAATTTGTTTATCCCTAAGTCTGAATCTTTACTCTTCTATTCTCTTAGAGATGGCGAGGACATAACTGTCGAGTGCAGTTGAGTAGGCGCCGATACCCCAGGCTAGGGCTGTGAGGGACTGGGTCGAGGTACAGGTAGTGGCGGAGCATGCCGTGAACTTGAGACCTTGGTCGTACAACTGCTGTGGAGCCACCAGTAGCTCCTATTGAGGAGCAGGTTCAGGACTATGATGAGCCGGAGGTACCAACTTGGGTTCTCCAGGGTCTACGTTTTTTCACCAGGCGTTCAGGATACATTGGTCCATATGGTTTGGTTGTTTGAGCTTTTGGCTCAGGTTGGGACATTTCCTACAATACCAACTACTTCTTAGGCAAGGGGCAGAGGGTAGACTCCAGCTACCCGTACCCCAGAGTAGGTGGCCCATGGTTGTCAGACTCTTGCAGTGTTACGTTAAGGGAGTTCAACCTACAATTGCCATGTATCCTGAGGATAGGACCATACGGTCAGCTGATGAGCTGGAGAGGTTAGATAAGTTCGTGTCGTTTCATCCTCCTTACTTCTGTGGTATTCCTTCAGAGGATGCCCAGGGGTTCCTGGATCATTGTCATGACATTCTACTTAATTTGGGACTAGTTGAGTCCAATGGAGTTGATTTCACCTCCTTTCAAATATAGGGTCCAATGAAGAGGCGGTGGCAGGTTTATGAGCTGGGCAGACCAGGAGGATCGTCTCCTCTTACCTGGGATCAGTTCTCTAGTGTCCTTTTGTAGAATTTTGCGCCCACTACCAGGAGAAAGGAGTTCAGGAGGCAGTTTGAGTACCTTCAGCAGGGTCTAATGTCAGTTACCGAGTATGAGATGAGGTTCACAGAGCGGTCCCATCATGCTATTGTTTTGATTCCCAATATGGACGAGAAAGTTAGGAGATTCATTGGTCTTCACCATGGTATTTGCATTGCTATGACTAGATAGGTAGAGATCGAGACTTCTTATCACCAGGAGTTGGAGATAACACATCGTATTGGGCACATTCACATTGGGACAAAAGAGATGATGCAGGGTAGGGACAAGAGGTCTCGGCTTTCAGGGAGTTTCATTGATGTCTTATCTAGAGGCCATTCTCGATTTGGGGGAGGCCATTCTAGCAGGCTAGCTTATCATTCACCACTACCCAGTTGAGGAGATTCTGTGTAGTCTTCATTTAGTGCACTTCTAGCACAAAGTTCTCATCGCGCTCCATCTGTTCAATGTTCATCAGTACCAGGTTCTTCTAGTGGCTATTCTAGTTCATGGGGTATGACTCAGGCCCCGCATTCATTTCCAGTTAGAGGTTGCTATGAGTATGGAGAGTTGGGGCATGTCAGGAAGTATTTCCCTCATCTTCGTAGATGTCCAGTGTAGTAGAGAAGTCAAACTATGATTCCTGCACCAGTTTCTACAACACCCGCTCAACCAGCTTGGGGTAGAGATCATCTTCAGCGTGGTCGTCCTAGAGGGGGATCTCAATCTAGTGGAGGTTAGGCCAGATTCTATGCTTTCATAGGGAGGACCGATGTCGTTACTTCTGATAGAGTGATTACATGTATTGTTTGTGTGTGTGTGTCACAAGGATGTTTCAGTAATGTTTGATCCTGATTCCACTTATTCATATATGTCATTATACTTTGCTTCTTCTCTGTATATGCCTCGTGGTTCTCTTGATGATCCCGTGCATATGTCTACACCTGTTGGTGATTCTCTTTTGGTGGATCGAGTTTATCGGTCTTGTGCGGTCACTGTCTGTGGTTTTGAGACTAAGGTGGACTTTCTATTATTAGAGGTGGTGGATTTTGATGTGATATTAGCTATGGATTGGTTATGTCCATACCATGTTATTCTAGATTGTCACACTAAGACTGTAATGTTGGTGATGCTAGGGTTGCCGAGGTTGGAGTGGAAGGGGTCTCTAGATTGTACTCCTAGTAGAGTGATCCTATTTTTGAAGGCTTGATGGATAGTTGAGAAGAAATGTTTGGCGTATTTAGCGTTTATGTGAGATGTTAGTGTTGATACTCCTACTGTTGAGTTAGTTCTAGCAGTGAGGGAGTTTTTGAATATGTTTTTAGCAGACCTATCAGGTATTCCACCCGATAGAGATATTGATTTCAACATTTATTTAGCATGGGGCACGCGTCTTATCTCTATTCTGCCATATTACATGGATCCAGAGGAGTTGAAGGAATAGTTGGAAAGTTGTTGGATAAGGGGTTCATTAGGCCAGTGTTTTACCTTAGGGTGCGCCGGTGTTGTTTGTTATGAATAAGGATGGGTCAATGAGAATATGTATTGACTATCAACAACTGAACAAGGTGACCATGAAGAACAAGTATCCACTATCGCGCGTTGATGATTTGTTTGATCAACTTAAGGGGACTAGGGTGTTCTCAAAGATTGACTTGGGATCTCGGTATCACCAATTGAAGATTAGGGCTCCGGACATACATAAGACTGCTTTTCGGACACGTTTTGGGCATTGTGATTTTTTAATAATGTATTTTGGTTTGACTAATGCCCCAGCAGCCTTCATGCATTCTATGAACAGTGTGTTCCAGCCTTATTTGGATTATTTTGTCATTGTGTTCATTGATGATATATTGATGGATTCCCGTAGTAGGGAGGAGCATGAGCAGCATTTGAGGATCGTGTTCAGACTTTGAGGGAAAAGAAGTTGTATGCTAAGTTCTCGAAGTGCGAGTTTTGGTTGGACTCAATGACATTCTTCGGTCATATGTTATCTTGTGATAGGATCAAGGTGGACTCGAAGAAGATTGAGGCAGTGCAAATTTGGCCCAGACCTTCTACCACTACAGAGATCAGGAGCTTTTTCGGTTTGGTTAGTTACTACCATCGCTTCGTAGAGGCATTTACATCTACTGCTGTCCCATTGACTAAGTTGACTCAGAAGAGCCCTCCATTCAAGAGGACGGATGTGTGTGAGTAGATCTTTCAAAAGCTCAAGACAACTTTGACTATGACTCCAATGTTGGTTTTGCCTTCATGATTGGGATCATATATAGTTTTTGTGATGCTTCATGGGTTGGCATTGGGTGTGTGTTGATGCAGGATGGTAGGGTGATTGCCTATGCTTCATGCCTGTTAGAGTCCCATGAGAAAAACTATCTAGTGCATGATTTGGAGTTAGCATATATTGTACACACGCTAAATATTTGGAGGAATTACTTATATGGCATGTCTTGTGATGTGTATACGGATCATCTGAATCTTAAGCATCTATTCAAGAAAAAGGAATTGAACTTGAGGCAACAGAGATGGTTGGAGCTATTGAAGGACTATGATATCATTATTTTTTATCATCTGGGAAGGCTAATGTGGTGGCCGACGCCTTGAGTAAGATGGCAGATAGTATGGGGATTTATATTTATTCAAGTTGGGGAGAGGCCTTTGGCTATCGATGTTCAGGATTTGGCTAACTGAATTGTGAGATTGGATATTTCGTAGCCAAGCAGGGTTCTTGCTTGTTTTGTATCTCATCCATTCTTGTTTGAGCGCATTAAAGCTCGTCAGTATGACGATCCCCATTTGTTTGTCCTTAAGGATACGGTGCAACAAGGTGGTGCAAAGGAAGTGATTATTGGTAATGATGGTGTGTTGCGGCTTCAGGGCCGAATTTGTGTTCCTAATATGAATGGGTTGAGAGAGTTGACTCTTCAGGAGGCTTATAGTTCATGGTTTTCTATTCATCTGGGTGATACTAAGATGTATCATGATATGAAGCAGCATTATTGGTGGCGGAGGATAAATAAAGACATTGTTGGATATCTTGCTCGGTATCATAATAATATACAATAAACAAAACAACAACCAAGAAATCACGAATACAAATAGTAAAGTACGCGATCAATAATCAACTATTCAGCATGCTTTTCAAGTAAGTTGATCAAGAGCACACATAAGGTACAACATCAGCATATATAGATGATATGCATCTATAGCATATTTATGCACATTTCTACATGAGTCTACACTATCAATGCATACGAAAGACTCCATTCCTTCCTCACTGATACCTCCCAGGTGCCCATACCATTATGCACACAAGGCCCAAGTCACGTGACTCCGGAGGGATGGATCCAAATCAATGCGCCAAGCATCAAAGCTCTATAAAAAATCCTCAACATCTCATAAATCAATCATCAAACCTCATGGAATATACCATCGTGCCCAATCATGATATCCGTACGGAATTCCCCACCGTACCAACCTTAGTCATTAACAGAGTATCATATACAAGAATATATGCATATGAACAAGAACTAAGCGTATATGATGCATATGGACAGAGAAAATCACTATGTAGAGATATATGCATGGGTACAAGTATGACTATGTCTATCACATATAATCCAATATATCGAATAGCCCTTCATATCAGAATAAAGCATCAAAAACCTAAACATAATATTTAGCATAATTAAAGTTCCTCAAGTAGTCATACAAACAAAAACGGCATAGACAAGAGAAAATATATTTCGAACAAGGCACAAAAAGCCTAAATTCTCCCCCAAACATGGTAGCGCCCATATATATGCTCGTCACCTCACATATACGTTGCCCCCAAATATGTAGTACTTTTCAAGTCCATTTTTATGAAAACTTACCCCAAATCAAGGTTACCCAAGCTACTTACCTTATCTGAAATAGGTTTCAACCTTCCAAAATACCCATTTCTCTATCCTTGCCCCCCAAATGCTCCAAATAAAGCCAAACAATGCTTAACGAGGCCAAATAAAGTCATATAAATTAATTTTAAATAATAAAGCTTCACTCTTTGATCAAATCTCAAAAGTTAACAAAAAGTCAACCCATGCTCATATGGTCAAAACTCTAGCCCAAGGTCAAATCCAGTTGACACAGAATCCTACAAGTTCAAATATATGATTAGTTTTCATATCTGAATCTGAATCAGTGTTCGAAATCTCAAAATTTATGTTCTTAAGTTTAGATAACAATATATCACTTTTATCCAAAATTTGTCACTATTTCATCGGGGTTAGACTTGATACTTACTAGGCACATGTTGACTTTGTACTCATACTATACTTATGTATATTTTGCGCATATCCTAGTGTTGGTTCCAGCGATATTTAGAAGGGCGCTTAGCAGCTTAATTTGGAGACTTCGTGGTGAGCTGCTATACTTGATCTCCAACATATGGGGTCTCCTTCTTATCTATCATATTGTTGTTTTGTATCAAACAATATTCTTACATCTGAGACTCAATTATACTATATTTAGGTTCTCATGACTTCGTACTACCATGTTTTAGAAATTTTTTTTAGTATTTGATTGGTGATGTGAGACTTATTTATACTTTATTTATATCATGACAGCTGATTATCCTTTATTTGTCTTGCTTTGGCAGATTATAAATGTTGGCTTACCTAGCCTGTTGGGTTAGATGTTATCACAATCATGATGGAATTTTTTGGTCGTGACATTAATGATGTGGTTAAATATAATCAAACTACATAATATCACAAGACACTAACCATACGATAATAGGTTAGGATATCGGGTTAAATTATATAATATTATTTGTATGAGTAATTAGCTCATCTTTAGTTATCATTTAACGAATCATATAATAAAAGTTAGCTAATGTTTGTCTCTATTATATATTTGTTCTAATAATTTATGTCTTACTTTATCATAATCAAATTAATTTATTTTTATTATATAGTTAGTATGTATCTTATGCAATTATATACTAGTTAAATTATAGTTATTATATAGATGATGTGGTTAAATATAATCAAACTACATAATATCACAAGACACTAACCATACGATAATAGGTTAGGATATCGGGTTCAATTATATAATATTATTTGTATGAGTAATTAGTTCATCTTTAGTTATCATTTAACGAATCATATAATAAAAGTTAGCTAATGTTTGTCTCTATTATATATTTGTTCTAATAATTTATGTCTTAGTTTATCATAATCAAATTAATTTATTTTTATTATATAGTTAGTATGTATCTTATGCAATTATATACTACTTAAATTATAGTTATTATATAGATGATGTGGTTAAATATAATCAAACTACATAATATCACAAGAAACTAACCATACGATAATAGGTTAGGATATCGGGTTCAATTATATAATATTATTTGTATGAGTAATTAGCTCATCTTTAGTTATCATTTAACGAATCATATAATAAAAGTTAGCTAATGTTTGTCTCTATTATATATTTGTTCTAATAATTTATGTCTTAGTTTATCATAATCAAATTAATTTATTTTTATTATATAGTTAGTATGTATCTTATGCAATTATATACTAGTTAAATTATAGTTATTATATAGTTAGCCAAATCTTTAATCTTATCATATATTTATATATATATTATCTCATATCTCATGTTTATTTAATTAAATAATTGATTTATAAAAAAAATATATTTGATGTTGTTTTTGCGCTATTTCTCCTCGTTGATCCATAGACTGTTGATAGTTGATGGATCAACCAAGGCTCTTTAAGTGACTTAGAGCCCGTTTGGATTAGCTGATTATAAATAGTTGACAAGCTTGAAGTGCTGAAAAATATTTTTAAGTGCTGAAACTGATTTTTAAAATAAGCATTTACGTGTTTGGATAGACGTACCGAAATTGATAATAAGCAGTTGATATGTTTGGTAGAAAAGTGCTGATAAGATGTTCTCTTATTAAAAAGACTAAAATACCCTTAAAGTGTTTACAAAAAATATGAATTAAAAAGTTTCTTTGTAGAGAAAATAATAAATAACGAATATGGAATTAAGAGAAAATTAAAAAAGTTATTTTGAGAAAAATATTTTGTAAATTAAAAAATATTATTAAGTATAAAGTAGTAAAAGTCTTGGTCAAACTAAAAGTGCTTATTAGCTAAAAAGTCATAAGTTGGGCGTGACCAACTTATGGCTTATGGCTGATTTTAACTTATAAGCACTTGGCTTATAAGCATTTTGGATATTTACCAAACACGTGAAAAAGCCAAAACGTGCTTATAAGCCAGTTTGACCGACTTATAAGTTTAGCCAAACATCCTCTTATTCATATTACTAGATGGTGTGTGCATGTTCTGCGCAAGGACGAATGCCCGACATTAAAGTTCATTCTAATAGACAAACACTTTTAAAGCTTACAAAGCCGGTTTGAAAATTTTAATAACACTTTTAAAGCTTTTAAAGCCGGCTTATAGCTTTTGAAGCGGGTTTTAGAGTAGAATAAATTTTTAAAACATAGATCTCATCAGAAAATTAGTCAAATACTAGACCAGCATGTTGCAATTTGATTTTATCAATCCTTGTCTTCGATGAATTGATGATATTACACTACTAGAAATCTGCCAAAATCCGTCCAACCCATACCGACCGAAATTGATTGGAAGAGGAAACCGAAAATAACTAGATCGGTCGCAAAAGTCAAATGAAAGTTTTTACTAAAAAATGCCGATCACTTTCGGTCGGAAAAAGTGGTCCCACAATAAAAAACGGTGTTTTATCTGACACATAAATATTTTGACCGATTTCAGTCGGAAATTGGTCAATATTTGACCAAGTCATGTGAGACTTGCATATTATCTACCAAAAATAAATTTAATTAAAAATATTCAAGTATACCGACCGAATTCGGTGGAAAATATTGATTTAATTTTTCCCGCCCAGGCTCAATTATTTTTTTCCCATTACCAAAATGAGTTTTTAAAATTATTATGAATATATTGACCGATTTCGATTGATATTAGTGGTCAAAAATAGTCAACCACTTATAAATTATTGTTATTTACAATCTATATATATATATATATATATATATATTTAACAATATAACTTATATATATATATACATATCATAGCATGTTGGATACAACGACTATATCATTAAACTCGATCAATTATATATATAATATTCATTAGCCGTGTGCTTTCTTATATATTACACTTTATATCTGAATACGTGTAATAGATTCTAATAGAATGTATGATATTATTTCATTTATGATAATTTACACTTAGATACATATGTCTAGCGTTAATGATTTATACTCGGTCAAATCACACGATTAGAGAATATATATATATGTGTGTGTATGTATATATGTATAAAAATAATTAAATATTAAACAGTACATATAATTTGGATCTTGGCTAAAACCATACGACTTCGGGCGTACTAACGACCTTAGTAAATTCAATATATATTGAGTTTTAATGTTGGAGCGATCGAGTCTAAGTATCGGCATCCAACACGCTATAACACATTTAAAAACAAAATGTATAGTGTTATAAGATGTAGTGCTATATTAAAACTTAAGTTGTAGCAACAACAACATATACTCGGTCAAATCACACGATTGGAGAATATATATATAACAAATATACCGACCACAACCGGCCTGATATATATATATATTGTGTGTGTGTGTATGAATATATATATATATATATACATACACAATTAATTATATATTATATAGTACCTATAATTAAATAATTTCTTTTTTTAATTTTTAAATTAAATTATTGACCGACTTCGGTCTGTATTTAAATTGAATAGTTTTTTTTTAATTTAACATTAAATTACCGACCAACTTCGGTCAGAATGGTCGTGGTCAAACGGGTCAAAGGCCACTTAAACTTACCGACCGAAATATTTGACCGATGGCGGTCGGAAATTTTTAAATTAGGTCTGGACCAGACGGGTTTTTCCACATTTCCCTCTTTACTCTATCTCTCTTCCATCTCTCTTCTTCTCCTCCCTACAGTCGCGATTCCCCCAAATCCCCACCCAAAATTAACTCTTATCTCCCTCCTCACCCGAAAACAAAGCACCTAGAAGTCTCCCTCCCCTCCCCCACCACTGTTCCGCCCGCCCCACTGCCTCCTCCGCCACCACTGCCTCCTCCGCCACCCAAAATCAAACCCCTTATCCTAGCATTTCAAGGTTAGTTATCTACATTTCTGAATTTAAGTAATTTTAATTATTTTAATTGTATAAATTAGGGTTTAGTTAATATTTAATTAAATTTAGTTGTATAATTATGAGTTGTTGATTAAAACTTAAAATAAATTACAAGGATAAATCAATCTTATTATAGCACTTTCAATGTTGCCCAATGTAGTCGCCTTGTCATTGAACCTTTGAAATATTTCACGTGTTATCATTTATCATTTAGGATTGTTCATATTAGAAGAGTCCATATTTGTACACTAGCCCCTCTTTGTGAATTGGTATTTTGTGTAATTTTGGAAGAGCAAGTTTGGATTATGGATTTTTTAGAGGTCTTTAGAATCTTATTATAATTTTTTAGCGTGTGACCCTTTTTCATTGAATTTTCTTTATCTAAAATATAAAATTATGCAAAAGTCATTAGGTGTTATTACCGGCAGAAGGAGTGCAACTCGTATATATTAAGCTAGTTCTCAATCTAATACTGAGTGTAACGATACAATCTAAGCTAATTGAATTCATTTAGGGATATATATGAACTTTTAAATTATTTCTTTTAATTGAATTTTAAAAGAACTTATTTAGGGATATATGTAAACTTTCAAATTACTTCTTATAATTATATTTTAAAAGAACTTATTTAGGGATATATATGTGAACTTTCAAATTAATATAACATGCAATTTACTTATTCTATGTGTAGATGGAATATCGTAATTGGATGTATAATAGGAATTATCCTAATCGTCAGTTTTTTAGGGAGGAATTTATAGAAGGGATTAATGAATTTATTAGGCATGCAAGGTCACTTGAACCATTTCAAATCGGAGGGATGATTAGGTGTCCTTGTGTGAAGTGCAAGTGTTTGTATTTTTTTGGATCGGAGCATGTTAAGACTCATCTTTATAAAAATAGATTTATGGATAATTATTTTATGTGGACTAGTCATGGAGAGGTTGATGGTAGTATTGGTGTATTTCAAAGATTTATGTTCTACCACATTAAGGGAAAAAAACCTATTTCAAATGAATCAGAACATTCTTGTAATCAATAATAAGCTGGAAAGGATTTTTCCATGTGGTTTCTTTGATGTGATGGAACACCTTCCAATGCACCTTGTACACGAGGCATGACTTAGAGGTCCGGTTGAATGTAGGTGGATGTATCCATTTGAGAGGTAATGATAAAACCTTGATTTATTTTTGTAATTGTCTTTAACGTTATCGTCTAATATGATAATGTGCAGGACTATGGGCAAGTATAAACGATTTGTTAAATAGAGGAATAGGATTGAAGGTTGATTTGTTAAACGATTTATTAGGCAAGTGTATTATGCTTCATATCCATTGCGGAGCAATAAGGCTGATTGGTTGGTTGTAATAAAAGCTAAGCATGTTTGTATAGTGGAAGTTAAGAATATGCTACATGTTGCTTACCAAAACGATACCTCAAGTGTTAACTAAATGGTGGATGATTAGTTATAAAATGCCTTGGAGCATCCTCAACGCATATTAGAAGAAGTTGATATGGAGGAAATAACAATCATAGAAAATGAGGACGAAGAATCACCTAATAACAATGAAATAAGTGAAGAGGAAGAATTTTCGGACTAGGAAGGATACTTCGAAGATGTAACGACCCGACCGGTCGTTTTGAGCTCTTGAATATCATTCGGCGGTTTGAGACCTTGAGTAGCTTCACTTTAGGTATTATGACTTGTACGTGTGGTTGGAATTGAATTTCAGGAAGCTCAGAGTTGATTCGAATGGAAAATTTTAATTTCGGAAGCGTTGAGTTGCAAGAATGACTAAGTTTTGACTTTTGAGTAAAAGACCTCGGAATTGGTATTTGAAGATTCCAATAGGTTTGTATGATGATTTTGGCCGTGGAAGCGTGTCCGGAAGTTGATTTGGAGGTCCGTAGGTCATTTCGGCGTCAATTGGCGAAAGTTGGTAATCAGATGATTTTGGAAAGTTTGACCGGGAGTGGACTTTTTGATATAGGGTTTAGATTCTGATTCCAAAAGTGGGAGTAGGTCCGTAATGTCAGTTATGACTTGTGTGTAAAATTTGAGGTCAATCGGACTTGATTTGATATGTTTTGGCGTCGAATGTAGAAGTTTGAAGTTCTAAAGTTCAATAAGCTTGAATTGTGGTGCGATTTGTGGTTTTAACATTGTTTTATGTGAATTGAAGGCTCAACTAAGTTCGTAATGTATTTTAGGACTTGTTGGTAGGTTTAATTTAGGTCCCGGGGGCCTCGGGGTGGTTTGAGATGGTTAACGGATCAAGTGGAACTTTAAGAATGGCTGAAGTGCACCAGTTCTGCTGCAATCGCACCTGCGCAAGTTTGACTGCATGTGCGTGACCGCAGAAGCGAGATGGGCATCGCAGAAGCAACCTGGCAAGGGACTGGGTAGTACACGTAGGTGTCGAGTTTTTGCCGCATCTGTGAAGCCGCAGAAGCGGAACACGGAGGGGCGAGCTGCTTCACAGATGCAAGTCCGCAGAAGCATATCCAACCCTCGCATCTGCGGGACCGCAAATGCGGCCAAGTGAGCTGCAGATACGAAAACCCCTGGATAGAATAAAATCGGAGGGGTTGCGGGATTTTGGCATTTTTGGACATTTTCAACACGGGTTGAGGCCATTTTTCAGAGGGATTTCACGGAAAACTTGAGGTAAGTCACTTGTGATCATTGTTAATCAATAATATTGAATTATCAGTGAGTATTTCAACTAGATTACGTATTTTTGAGGTACAATTTGAGGATTTGGGCCTAGGGATTTAAAAGTAAGAGTTGGGGATTTAAGTGGCGATTTGGTGTCGAAGTTTGGTAAATGTGGTATGGTTGGACTCGTGGCCGAATTGGCATTCGTATTTTGTGACTTTTACCCAATTCTGAGATGTGGTCTTGGGTCGACCTTTTGGGACGATTTTTCGATTCCTTGCTAAAGTCGTAGTTTAATTATTTAAATTAGTTTCTTGTAGTTGTATTTATAGTGTGTCATTGCTTTTGTCTAGATTTGGGCCGTTCGGAGTCGGAAAGTCGAGGGAAAGGCATTCTTAACGACGGATTGAGCGAGAATTAAGGTAAGTGACTTTTCTAACTTTGTGTGGGGGAAACTCCCCTTAGGTTTTGGTACTGTTGTGGTATTTATAATATGTGAAGGGCGGGTATGCGAGGTGACGAGTACGTACTTGGGTTAAATGTTGAAATATCCGGTTCTTGCTGAGTAGTTTTCTTTAATTTCTTAACGGAGTTGCTCTAGCCTGTGTAGTCATCATGTTTAGCCTAATGTCGCATGTCTACGTGTCCTAACTCTTACCTGCAATTTGTGCAACATGCTTAGTTGAATTACATGCTTCCTTGATTTTGAATTCAGTCTTTAACTGTAGGATTCCTTGCTGTAAATTCATTGTTCCATAGGTTATAAGTTGTGCATTTACTTTTGGGACTGCGATGTGGTACCTCGGGAGCTCCCCTGTTGTGTATTTATTTTTGGGACTACGAGGCGGTACCTGGGGAGCTCCCTATTGCGTATTTACTTTTGGGACTACGAGGTGGTACCTCGGAAGTGCCCTTGTTGTGTATTTACTTTTTGGACTACGAGACAGTACCTCGGGAGCGCCCTTATTGCATATTTACTTTTGGGACTACAAGGCAGTACCTCAGGAGCTCCCCTACTGTGTATTTACTTTTGGGACTACGAGGAGGTACCTTGGTCATACTCCTCATATTATTCAGAATTTGATCTATTTTACTTGAATTGAGTTTAACTGTTGAACTTGAAAGCATGCCTATATTCCTGTATTGTTATTCCTATATTGAACTGTACCTGCTTATTTCGTCACTACCTTTCAGTCCAAAGGTTAGATTTGTTATTTATTGAGTTGGTTGTACTCACGCTACACCCTGCATCTCATGCCCAGATCTAGGTGGTTCTGGCCACGGCGGTTGCTGAGTTGTGGAGTTCGGATCTTCGGAAACTATCGAGGTAGCCGCTTGGTGTTCATAGACCTTGACTCTCCCTCCTTATCTTCCATTTTATGTTTCAGCTTTTATTTCCTAGACGGTGTATTAGATTGTGATATACTCGGTGACACCCCAATTTTAGGAAATACTTTGTATTGAATTATGATTTCTTACTCTGTTTTTGTCACGACCTAAAATCTAACTCATCGTGATGGCGCCTATCGTGATACTAGGCAAGCCGACATTTCCAAAACACTTTCAACACTTAACAGAAATGAATTAAGACATTTAAAATGATAGGCGTTTTTCATAAAAACAGGGTAAAACCCAATAGCATAAGTGCGAAAAATTAGCCCGACATCGGGGTGTCACTGAGTACATGAGCATCTATACTAGGAGCTGTCTAATACAACATATAAGGAATAAGAACTGAAATGCAATAATGATAATGAAGGAGAGCCAAGGCCTGCGAACGCCATGCAACTACCTTGATAGTCTCCGTAATCAACTGCTCAACTATCAACACCCGCTATGACCGGAAATACCTGGATCTGCACACGAAGTGCAGGGTGTAACGTGAGTACAACCAACTCAGTAAGTAACAAAAATAAATAAGGAACTGAGAAGGTAGTGACGAGCTAAACAAATACAGTTTATTTTGAAATAGTTCCAGCAAAGAATAGATATGCTTTCAAATCCAGCAGTTTAAGTCAACTCAGTTTTATACAGTTCAGGTGATCCGGATATAAAATCTTTCAGAAGTTTCACAACAATGACAGATAGAAACTAAGTGCATCAATAAATGAAATGAAACTACAACCTATCAGGGCAATAGTCACTCAACTCGTAAGAACATCTCAATCACTCGGCTCTTAACCCTCAGTACTCACACACAATAGGTGCTTGCGCTCACTGGGGGTGTGCAGACTCCGAAGAGGCTCCTTCTGGCCCAAGCGCTATATCGCTGCGGCGTACAGCCCGACCCAATCATATAAGTAGCCATAAGGCTCGTTGCGGCGTGCAACCTGATCCACAGTCCATAAATAGCCATAAGGCTTATTGCGGCATGCAACTCGATCCATATACCCTCACATAGCTCACAGCTCGGCACTCAGGCCCTATCTCAGTCACTAACCTCTCCACCCCTCTCGGGCTTTCAGAAATCATACAAATCAGCCAAAGGAGATAATAACAAGTGTCAATAAGAAAACAAAAGGAAACGGAGATATGACTCACAAGTAGCACTATGACTGAGTTCAAGACAGCAAATAGCAGTTAATCAACAAGTACTAGACCGCTGCGGGTCCCAACAGTGATAACATATGGCCTAAGCATGGTTACTAATATGAATGGCAGTCAAATTTCTAGAAGTCAGAGTGACCATGTAATTAACAATAAGCTATTCGACTTTACAGTCTCACTGGACGGACAAAGTCCCAATCCCCCACGGTGCATGCCCACACGCCATCACCTAGTATGTGCGTCACCTCTAAAATAATCACATCATACCAAAATTCAGGGTTTCATACCCTCAGGACCAGATTTAAAACTGTTACTTACCTCAAACCAAGCAAAATCCTACTCCGCAATGCCTTTTCCTTTAGAATCAATCTCCAAACACCCCGAATTTATCCACAAGCACTACGATATAATTAATATAGGCTAAAAGAATCAATTCCACCAGAAAAATACGAAATTATAAGCTAAAATCCGAAATAGGCTCAAACCGGCCCCCTGTCCCACGTCTTGAAATCCGATCAAAGTTATAAAACCCGAAATTCCATTTACTCACGAGTCTAACCATACTAAATTCATTAAAATCCGACATCATTTGGTCCTCCAAATCCCCAAAATCCACTTTCCAATTCTCAAGCCCTAAACCCCCAAATGTTACTTCAAAATCTCGCTAATTACGTGGGGAAATCAGTGGGGAATCAAGATTTATGATAAAAAACGAGTACAAGAAGCTTACCTCAATAATCCCCTCGAAAAGCTTCTCCAAAATCGCCTTAGTCCGACTCACAAATGGTGAAATAAGACTAAAATCGCGAACCCTTCCTTTTAAACCTTCTTCCCAAACTTTTCGCATCTGCGGACCCAATGTCGCCTCTGCAACGCCGCACCTGCAGAAAATCCATCGCAGGTACGGATTCCACTTAAAATCCCAGATTCCGCTCCTGCAGCTACAAGACCGCATCTGCGCCTATCGCAGGTGCGGAAACCCATCGCACCTGCTGCTAAAACTCGCACATGCGCCCACCTGCCCGCTTTTGCGACCATCGGAGGTGCAGGAAAATCTTCGCACCTGTGTCTTCTACTCAACTCATCCTTGGCCGCTTCTGCGGTCCCATCCCTGCTTCTGCGAGCTCGCATCTGCGCTCCCTACTCCGCAGGTATGATTACACCAGCAACAACAGCACTTCAGCTGCCATTTCAAATCCAAAACCAAGTTCGTTAACCACTCGAAATTAACCCGAGGCCCCCAGGACATCAACCAAACATACCAACTAGTCATATAATCCAATGCAAACTTAGTCGAACCTCCAAATTACCCAAAACAACATCATAAGATAGATTACACCCGGATTCAAGCCTAAAGAACTTCTAAATATCCAAATTCGATAAATGACGCCGAAACCTATCAAACCACATCCGATTAACCTCCAATTGTGCACACAAGTCCTAAATAACACCACAAAACTACTCCAATTCTCATAAATAATATCCGACCCCGATATCAAAATTTCCACTGCCGGCCAAAATCGCCAAAATTTCAACTTTCGCCAATTCAAGCCTAATTCTACTACAGACCTCCAAATCACAGTCCGAATATGCTCCTAAGTCCAAAATTACCCAACGGAGCTAACAAAACCGACGAAACTCCATTCCAGAGTCGCCTTCACACAAATTCGACTACGGTCAAACTCCTAAGTCTTAGGCTTCCGTTTTAGGGACTAAGTATCCCAAAACATTCCGAAATAAAAAACAAGCCTCCCACCAAGTCACTTAAGAAGAAACAGATATGGAAAAAACAGTAAATAGGGGATCGGGGCTAATACACTCAAGACGACCAGCCGGATCGTTACATCCTCCCCCTTTTAAAACAATCGTTCGTCCTCGAATGAGCATAGAGACATACCTTAAGTGGTGAAAAGATGAGGATAACGGCTGCGCATATCATGCTCGGTCTCCTAAGTCGCCTCCTCGACCGGATGACCCTCCACTGAACCTTCACAGAAGCAATATTCTTTGACCTCAGCTTTCGAACCTTCCTATCCAAGATCGCCACCGGCTCTTCAACATAAGATAAATCCTTGTCCAATTGGACTGAACTGAAATCTAACACATGAGACGGATCGCCGTGATACTTCCGGAGCATAGAAACATGGAATACTGGATGAACTCCTGCTAGAATGGGAGGCAAGGCAAGATCATAAGCAACCTCCCTAACACGTCGCAATACCTCAAATAGGCCGATAAATCGCGGGCTCAACTTTTCCTTCTTTCCAAACTTCATAACACCCTTCATGGGTGACACTCGGAGCAAGATCCGCTCCCTAACCATGAATGCAACATCGCGAACCTTCCGATATGCATAACTCATCTGTCTTGACTGGGCTATGCGTAATCTATCCTAAATCACCTTAACCTTCTCTAGAGCATCCTGAACCAAGTCTGTATCTAATAATCTAGCCTCGTCCGGCTCTAACCAACCCATTGGAGACCTACACCGCCTACGATACAGAGCCTCATACGGTGCCACCTGGATGTTCGACTGATTCAAGCCTAAAGAACTTCTAAACTTTAAAATTCCATAAACGACGCCGAAACCTATCAAACAACATCTGATTGACCTCAAATGTTGCACACAAGTCCTAAATGATGCCACGAACCTACTCCAATTCCCGGAAATCAAATCCGACCCCGATATCAAAATTTTCACTGCCGGTCAAAATCGCCAAAATTCTAACTTTCGCCAATTCAAGCCTAATTCTACTACAGACCTCAAAATCACAGTCTGGACACGCTCCTAAGTCCAAAATCACCCAACGAGCTAATGGAATCGACGGAACTCCATTCCGGGGTCGTCTTCACACTATTCCGACTACGGTCAAACTCCTAAGACTTAAGCTTCCGTTTTAGGGACCAAGTGTAACAAAACACTCCGAAACCAAAAACAAGACCTCCCGACAAGTCACATAAGCAGAAACAGATACGGAGAAAATATTAAATATGGGATCGGGGCTAATACACTCAAAATTACCGGCCGGGTCATTACAGATTTTAAAAGGTTTTCCTTAATTTTAACTGGCTTCCGTGTCTTTCAAAGCTTTGGAGTGTTGGAAATGTCTGCGCAGTTGTTTTGCCTAGTACCATGATAGGAGCCATAACGGCAGGTTGGTTTTGGACCGTGACAGCGAGCCGGATGCTTCCACGCTTTAAGGTCCTCGTTGTAAGAATCCTAAAAGGGCACTGTAGGCTATGCACAGATTTTAACTTTTACAAATTGATGGCCTAACAAAAGTTTACTACTATCAAATCATTTAAAAAAGACTAGAAATAATTATCTTTAGTAAGTGTAATCAGTAACCTTGATAATATGAGAGGCAACTTGATATAACATATTAATTATATTGATAGTGTTGAAATTATTTACACTATCAATATATATATATATATATAAGCTAAATTCATATGTGAAATATGAGAGAGAGAAAAAAGAGAGATTTTATATATATCCCTTACTGCACTTGTGGATGTGTAGTAAAGAAAGCCTTACCTAGATCTGCATCAAATACTACGTAATGCTGATGATCTCTCTCTTGGACTAACTTGGCTTCTCCTCTGCCACCTCCTTTTAAAAACTATCCAAAATCTTCCATAAAGTAAAAAGTGTTATGAAATAAAGTGAATGTATATTGATGTTCATTTAATTCATCCATATATATTATTCGATGTACTGCTTAGATAGATGTACCTATTAATTCTTAAGATGTATCTGGTGAACTTTAGGTATTATCTTGTATACTATAAATAGGATATTCTGTGTCCATGGAAGTACACACAAAAAATACACTATAAGATAATTTCTACATTCTCCTCCTATATATCTTGTCTTCGTTACTATATTGTTCTATTTTGCTCTAATTGCTTAACACGTTATCAGCACGAGTCACTTACCAACTCAGATTAAGAGTTTCAGCCGGGTTCTATCTTCTTCCTAAAAGTATTAGTTAACCTTCTCTCAAGTGCAGGTACACTTTCATTTGCTTATACCGTTTTATGGATCATTTCAAGTTTCTGACCAACAATTGGATTTACACATATTACTATATGCATGACTTACTATAAGAATTATAATAATATTAACTTTGCTATGAAATTGAAAGATTGCGTGCAATTTTGCTCCTGAACATGTATATATAAATATAATAGATAATTACATAGAATATGCTGCCATCTCATGTTCTGCTTCCTGTTTGCATTAGGGGTAACTTTTAGTTTTAAAATTATTTGAACTTTCAAATTAGTAACTTTGATGTGCATGCTTACATCTGCTAAAATAAAATAAAAAACGATTACATCTTACTTTGATCAATCACTAGAGTAATACTTATAGATTCTTCATGTTTTAGTCATAGTATGCTAACGCAAAGATGCAGTACCTCTTTAATATTGACTTAAATGTCTATCTTAACTAATTAATGTATTTGTCTCGAACGGTTAGAATATCTCTTTATGTTTTAGTCATTCATAATTGTGTACATGCCTTTATCACTTGTAAAAAGAAATTATCATGTAAAGTAATTCGATTACTTATGATAGTTTTCACTATGTCGAATTGATCAAAATTAAATTTATGGTACACAAAATTATGTTACATTCCTTAAAATGAATGAAACAACTTGCGATATATATTATATGAGGGTAAGACGATGGGTTCGAATCCCAACGCTCCATGAGGGTAAGACACCAGGTTTTAGTCCCGGTGCACCATGATGGCATAAGGATGGCTAAGGCAAATATAATATTCTATTAATAAAAAATCATGAAGCCCGCTCCACTGGATCAGCTATATTCCCTGAAGCGAATATGATAGCGATAGATCAAAAGTCTGAACGAAGATAAAATAATTATCGTGGCCGTATGAATATATATGAGCGTGGCAAGGGACGAAATAATAATGCCCATAGTGGTGGTCGTTATAAACAAGAGAACAATAAGGGTTCTCAGAATAATCCTTCAAAAGGTAAAGTTAATATTTGTCACCGATGTAGTATGAAAAATCATTGGGCACGAATTTATCGTACGCCTGAACATTTGTCAAATTTTATCAAGCCTCTATAAAAGGGAAAATAAAATAAAGTTGAGACTCACTTGGCCTTTCAGAATTATTTTGAGGCGGACCATATGAATAATCATGATAAAGTTGAAGCAAACCTTGCCTATAAAGAGGAGTTTTTTTAAGGCCTTGCAGATATTACTCATTTAGAAACTGGAGACTTCTTTGAGCAACATAACTGAAGATTTATTACTGGAAAAAATTATAAGAATAATTGCTCTTTTTATTTTATGAAGTTCATATTTTGAATAAAACTTTTTATATTGTTAGTATTTACCTCCCTAAATATAGTTTCTTTTGTTCTTAAAAGTTTCAATATTACTTATGATGTATATGTTTTTCTTTATGAAGAATATGAAAACTTCTCAGTCTTCATTTGGTCGTATGAATAATAAAGAAGAAATATGCCTTCTTGATAGTGCTACGACACACACCATATTAAAAGATAAGATATATTTCTATTATTTAATTATGAAAGAAGCCAGTATCATAACTATATCTGGTAGTACAAAATTAATCGAGGGCTCTGGGAGAGCAACTATATTACTACCAGGGGGAACTATATTGGTTGTTAATGATGTATTATATTGTAGTAGGTCTCAAAGAAACTTGTTGAGTTTCAAAGATATTCGTCAAAATGGCTATCATATTGAGACCACCGATGAAGGAGAGGTTGAATACCTTTATATTACTACAATAAAAGCAGAAAAAAAGTATGTGCTTGAAAAACTTCTCGCATTTTCCTTCGAAATATACTACACTAGTATTAGTGTAGTCGAATCACATATCATAGTAAACAAAGGGTTTACTAATGATTTTATTATTTGGCATGACTGGTTGGGCCATCCCGATTTTAATATGATGTGCAAAATAATTGAGAATTCACACAGTCATTCATTGAAGAACCAGAAGATTCTTCAAACTAAAGAATTCTCTTGTGCTGCATGTTCTCAAGGCAAACTGATTATCAGACCATCATTAATTAAAGTTGGAGTTGAATCTTCTACATTTTTGGAACGTATATAGGGTGATATATGTGGGCACATATACCCTCCATGTGGACCATTCATATATTATATGATTTTGATAGATGTATCTACTAGATGAACACATGTGTGCTTGTTATCAACCCGCAATTTGGCCTTTGCGAGGTTACTGGCTCAATTAATAAGATTAAGAGCATAATGTTACAGATTATGCAATTAAGATACTTCGTCTCGGTAATGCTGGTGAATTTACGTCACAGGATTTTAATGATTATTGTATATCAACTGGGATAATAATTGATCATCTAGTTGCTCATGTTTATACTCAAAATGGTCTAGCAGAATCATAGATCAAAGGCCTCCAATTAATTACTAGATAAATGCTTATGAGAATAAAACTTTCCATTTCGATATGGGGTCATGCTATTTTGCATGCAACAGCTTTTGTACGGATCAGGCCCACAAGTTATCATAAAAGTTTCCCATTACAATTAGCTTTTGGCCAGGAGCCAAATATTTCCCATCTTAGAATATTTGGATGTGTGTTATATATTCCAATACGCACAAAGATGGGTCCCCAAAGAATATTGGGGATATATGTAGGGTATGAATCTTCTTCTATTATAAAGTATTTGGAACCTATGACTGGATATTTATTTACGACAATATTTGTTGATTGCCATTTTGATGAATCGGTATATCCAACATTAGGGGCAGACAATAAGAAGTTGGGAAAAAGATAGATTGGAATGCATTATCACTATGTCATTTAGATTCTCGAACAAATCAATATGAACACGAGGTTCAAAAGATAATTTATTTGCAAAATATTGTAAATCAACTACCAGATGAATTCACTGACTACCAAGGGTGACTAAGTCACATATTCCAGCTGCAAATGCTCCTATTCGAATTGATGTTCCGACTGGACAATCTATAAATGCAAATGTGTGTAAGTCACGCTTGAAACGTGGTAGACCAATCGGTTCCAAAGATAAAAATTCTCATAAGAGAAAAGGAGCAAATGATCTATGGGATCATAATATGGAGGCAAATGCTCAAAATGAGCCATATGACATAATAAATGATAAGACCACAGAGGAGGTCCAGGTATATGAAAAAAATAAGAATGAAGAGATCTCAATATGTTATGTCTGTTACAACCCATGTTTTCTTACGTACGAGTCGTCATAAGTCAATTGATGTAAGCTCAAAAATGAAATCATATTTGAAAAGTTTGCAAAGTAAGTTAATCATATTACCTCGGAGGTTACAAATATTGAAGATCATGAACAACAAGTACAAAGATGGTTGGAAGTTTCAGAAGCTAAAGGAATTGAAAACAAATAATGTTTCGTCGAAAGTCGACAAATTGGGAATGTTATAACATGTACTTTTGGAGTGAGACCAGGGTGTTTAAATTGATAAGTAGGTTATGTTATGATTTATATTAGTCGTATGACATCCGTGTGTTATGTTTTGAAGTCAAGCGAGTTGTGAAACAAAAGTCGATGAAAGTCATCACAAGTTACATTCATAAGTTTTACTGAAACTTTGGGTCAAATGTAACTGCGATTTTCTCCCAATATACTTAGAGTTATGGGGTGTTCCACCTATCAAATTAAAGATCTATGAGTCTATTTTCCAACGCATTAAACCGTTTGTCAATACGACATCGGAGTAGAGAGATATGGTCATGTTTGCGATACTGCGCAAGCTGCTAGGTGGCAAGTAGGTGTGTCACCTACTTGCTTAAATGAAAGCCCAAAGATGGGCCATTTCGGGTCGTCCAAAGAGGCCTTTTAAGGGCCTATTTTCTTCCTATATTAGACTTAAAATAGAGCATAATAACCAGACATAAGCTCTGCAAAGAATCCTCCCAAAAATTTCCCACAAACCCTAATTGATTTTCTCTCCCTTTCAAGTTCTAATTGGAGGTAAAACCTAGAGTTTGAAGAACCAAGATAGGAGCTGAGTTATCCAACAAATAAGGTGAGTTTACTGCTCTCTTTCATCCATTTTGTCTGCTGTAAATTCATGGTAAGTCGTTCTATACTTGTAAGAACTCACGGGACGGTGATCGGAAGCCGTGAGTTCGAGTTATTCACTTGTAGCGGACTGTTTTGTGGACTGTTTTGTTGTGCTGTTGGGAAGCGTCTTTTACTACTGTTTTGTGAGAGTTTTGGAGGAGGAAGGGTGTGGAGAAACACCACATAAATGCAGGATGTTGGGCTGGTCGTTCATCATAACATTTCCGGGTCGTTTGACACTACCACGGTGGTCGTTTTGTGTATGAAGAGATTGGGGTGTGTTGGGCTGTTTTGTAGTATTTGATGGTGTATATAGGACTGGAAAATGACGTATATATGTTGTTATTGTTCTGTTCTTGTATTGTTGGTGTTATCTTGAATTTGGAGGAAGTAAGAATTATAGGGGAGATGCTGCCCGTTTTAATACAAAATAAGCTTGTCGTTCGTTGTGCGTTAGTTGTACCTTTCGTAACTTAATGATAGTATTATTATCGTTGTTGTAGATTAAGGTGAGAAGAGGTGAGTTCAAGTTGGTGATTGGAAATATTGTGATAAGGTATGTTAAGGCTAAACCTTTCTTCATTTTGGCATGATCCCGTAACTACATGAGTTTGATAACGAGGCATAAAGAGAAGTTCGTATTCCTGAATTTATTCACATTATCCTAGTCTCAGAAGTTACAGTATTCTCCCTTATCGGGACTTCATATTCAGTTTAGTATTGTCTTATTTCATCTAAGAGAGCAGAGAGTATATATATATATACAGTGTTACAGTATTTTTACCACCATCGAGCTATAATCGATGGGCAGGCCCCTATTGGGCAACCACTGATCAGATGGTAAGTATATACCGAGCCTACTGTGGCCGAGCGCCTATGAGCGAGCCCAGAATGGCCGAGATACAGAGCCTAGTATGGCCGAGCGCCTATGAGCGAGCCTACTACGGCAGAGCAGTTACACATACCGAGCCTTATAGGGCCGGACAACTTTTTTTACATACTATATGGAGAGAGTTGAGTCAGTATCAGCAGGTAAGCATATCTTCAGATTATTTTTGACTCCCAGTTATATTTCGTTATTATATCATCAATTCAGTTTCAGCTTTCAGTTATTTTGTTGCCTTACATACTCAGTACATTATTTGTACTGACGTCCCTTTGTTGGGGACGCTGCATTTCATGCCTGCAGGTCCTGATAGACAGCTGGATAGACCTTCCCAGTAGACAGAGCCAAATATCAGCTTGGTTGGTAAGCTCCACTTCCCCGGAGTTACCAGGTCTAGACCTTGGAGTCCGTTTTATATATACAGGTTTGATGGGTAGGTCGAGGCCCTGTCCCGACCATGATATAGTTCAACTATCTCTAGAGGCTTGTAGACAAGTCATGTATAGTTTGTATAATAGTAGATGTTCACGGCGGCCTCGTCAGTCTGTACATTTATATATATATATATATATATATGAGTTTTCGGGTATGTTTACCCCTTAGATGAGACAGTTGATATTTTCAGATGATTCAGAATATGGTCTCATCGGCGTAGGTTGAGGGTTATTCCTCTAGAGTTCACAGTTACAGAGTGGTACGCTCGGGCCGAGTATGGTACCGGGTGCTGGCCACGTCCCTTCAGGTTTGGGGCGTGACAATGTCTCTACGAAAAAAGGTGGAACCGAAATAATATTATTGTCGACAACATTTTTGCTTATAATATTTCTGTTGAAATAATGAAACAAGATGAGGATCTTGAACCAAGATCTGTCGATGAATGTAAACAAAGAAATGATTGGCCAAAATGGAAAGACGCTCTCCAGGCAGAATTAGCTTCACATGAAAAACGTAAAGTATTCGGACGTATAGTCCGGACATCTGAAGGAATAAAGCCAATGGAGTACAAATGGATTTTTGTGTGAAAACTAAAGGATAAAAATGAAGTCGTTAGATATAAAACACGACTTATAGCACAAGGATTTTCACAAAGACTTGGCATTGATTATATGGAGACATATTCTCCTGTGATTGATGCAATCACTTTTAGGTATCTTAAAAATTTGGCAGTCCATGAAACACTTTATATGCGTCTGATGGATATCGTCACTGTCTATTTATATGGCACATTAGACAATGAAATTTATATGAAAATACCCGAAGGGTTTAAAGTTCCTGAAACTTATAAAGGTTTTCGGAAAACTTGTTCAATAAAGCTTCAAAAATTCTTATACGGATTGAAACAATTTAGGTGAATGTGGTATAATCGCCTGAGTGAATACTTGATGAAACAGGGTATAAGAATGATCCAATTTGTCCTTGTGTCTTTATAAAAAGGTATGGATCTGAATTTGTTATAATCGTTGTGTATGTTGATGACCTAAATATCATTGGAACTCCTGGACAGCTTCCAAAAGCACTAGATTGTTTGAAGAAATAGTTTTAAATGTAAGATTTTGGAAAAATAAAATTTTGTCTTGGTCTATAAATTGAGCATATGAAAGATGGAATTTTTGTCCATCAATCAACTTATACCGAAAAGATCTTAAAGCTTTTTTATATAGATAAAGCATATCTATTGAGTACCCCGATAGTTGTGAGATCACTTGATATAAATAAAGATCTATTCCGACCTCATGAAAATGATAAAGAGCTTCTTGGTGATGAAACTTCATATCTTAGTGCAATTGGGGCACTAATGTATCTTACAAATAATACTCTACCAGATATAACTTTTGCAGTAAGTTTATTAGCAAGATTTAGTTCTTTTCCAACAACAAGACATTGGAATAGTGTTAAGCATATTTTCAGATACCTCAGAGGGACTATATATATGAGATTATTTTATTCTTATGAATCCGATTCACAAATGATTGGTTATGCAGATGCAGGTTATTTGCCTGACCCAAATAAAGCCTGATAGCAAACATGCTATCTATTTATTTGTGGAGGTACAACTATATCATGACGTTCAACAAAACAAACTTTAGCTACTACATCTTCCAATCATGTAGAGATTATAGCTATTCATGAAGCTAGTCGAGAAAGTGTATGATTGAGATCAGTAACTCAACACATTCAACAACTGTGTGGTCTTTCTTTAAAGACGAAGATTCTAACAATATTGTATGAAGATAATGCTTCTTGCATAGCTCAACTAAAATGAGGGTATATCAAAGGAGACAGAACAAAGCACATTTCACCAAAGTTCTTTTTCACGCATGATCTTCAACAAAATGGTGAGATAGATATTCAACAAATTCGTTTAAGTGATAATCCGAGGGATTTATTTACTAAGGCATTGCCAGCATTGACATTTGAGAAGCTCAGATATAAGATTGGAATGCATCGTCTCCAAAATATCAAATAAAGTTTTCATCAGGGGGAGTATAATACGCGATATACTCTTTTTTCCTTAACCAAGGTTGTGTCCCAATAGGGTTTTTCCGGTAAGGTTTTTAATGAGGCATCACTCAATGTGTATTACAAGATATGTGTACTCCTTTTTCTTCACTAAGCTTTTTCCCACTGACTTTTTCCTAGTAAGGTTTTAACGATGCACATTATCTTTCAAATGAACATCCAAGGGGGAGTGTTTTGAAATAAAGTGAATGTATATGGATGTTCATTTAATCCATCTATACATATTATTCAATATACTACTTAGATAGATGTACCTATTAATTCTTAAGATGTATCTAATGAACTTTAGGTGTTATCTTGTATACTATAAATATAACATTCTTTGTCCATGGAAGTACATACAAAAAATACACTATAAAATAATTTTTACATTCTCTTCTTATATATCTTGTCTCCATTACTATATTGTTCTACGTTGCTCTCATTTCTTAACAAAAAGAATTCAATATCAAACTTTTTAGGATGAGTAGGACATGGCCCCCTTTCCCATTTCTTTCTTTTTCTTCATCTTCTATTCCCGTGTGGAAAGTGACCCTTCTATATATTCTCCTCTCACCCCCATCCCCACCCCCACAACCCCTAAGCCATCCAAAAAATATTTACACAATTTTACAGTTCACCTTATAATAACGCAATTTTGATTTCCTTATTCTGCCTTCTAGTTTATCAATCCTAATTAGGAGAGCTGCAATGGCTTAAGTAATAGTAAAATAAATAAATCACGTAGCCCTACTTTGAAAAAATAAGACTATCCAAATTATTGTCAAAATAATTATGTATGTTCTCTATATAATCATTGACACATGTTGGATAATATAAGTCGTTTGCTTTGTGGAATAAGAGATTATAATCCCATAATTAGTTGTGGAGTTGTTCTTTTAAGAGAATGATAAATTTTGAATTTTTTTTATCTCATGTTTGATATAATATTATTATTATGGGACTAGTTTCTACGAACGTGCGTTGCACGTTAATATTAGCACGTAAGGGTTTAGTCAAGTATTTATATGAATAAATAACATATAATTTTTATATATACACACACATATATATGTGTGCCGGAAGTTATAAAGAATTGCTATAAAGCAATTAATATAGAAAAATACAACAATCTTCTAAATGCTAGAAGTCAATGTTATTACATTAGTATAATACTTGAATTCAAATTAATTGGACGTCATATGAACTTGCATAAATGATAAATTTAATTAAGTTAGATAATATTAGTATGTACTAACTATATCACAAATTATTCTATAGTTATAGTTTGGAAAATGCAATATGATCAATATATCTTACCTAAGACTTTTTGGATAAACGATATTGTTTCGTGTATGTTTTCTTTTGAATCTTTGGATGCTCCTTCGTGATGAGAACTCTGGTTATATCCCTTTTAAAAGTATAATACATAGTTGTCCGTGTGATAAAGCATGTTGCAACGACCTGACCAGTCGTTTTGATCTTTATTTATTATCTGTAACGACCCGACCGGTTGTTTTGAACATTTACAGTTCGCTCGGTTATTTGAGGGCAGGAGTAGCTCCGTATGATGTACTTTGACTTGTGTGAATCGTTGGTTTCGGGTCGCAGGTATCTCGGAATCGGATTGGAAGAAGGAATTTCATTGTTGAAGCTTTAAATTAATAGAGTTGACCAAAATTTGACTCTTTATTATTCGATCTCGAATTTAAATTTTGATGATTCCAATAGCCTCGTATGGTGATTTTGGGCTTAGGAACGTGTCCGGAATATTATTTGAAAGTCCGTAGAGGAATTAGGCTTGAAATGCCAAAAGTTTTATTTTTGAGAAGTTTGACTGGGGGGTTGACTTTTTGATATCAGTGTCAGAATCCGATTCTGAAAATTGAAATATCTCTGTTATGTCATTTAGGGCTTGTGTGCAAAATTTGAGGTCAATCGGACGTGATTTGATAGGTTCCGGAGTTATTTGTAGAAATTAGAAATTTCAAAGTTCATTAGGCTTGAATTGGGGTGTAATTCATGGTTTTAGCGTTGTTTGAGGTGATTTGAGGATTCGACTAGGTTCGTATGATGTTTTAGGACTTGTTGGTATATTTGGTTGAGGTCCCGAGGGCCTCGGATGAGTTTCGGATGGTTAACAGATCAACAATTGAACTAGAACAGCTGCTGCAATTTCCTTCTGTTGGAAATTGCTTCTGCCCAGATCGAGCTTAGGGTCGAGGGCCACGATCGAAGATCAGATCGAGCTCAGGGTCGAGATGCATGATCGAGCCCAGGGTCGAGGGTCACGGTCGAAGGCCGGGTCGAAGACATAATCGAGGGCCAGGATCGAAAACTAGGATCGAGGGGCGGGACCGAGGACCAGGATCGAGGACCTCAATCGAAGGCCAAGATCGAGGCAGAACCGAGGATATCTGGGAAGAATTATAAAAACAAGGACTTCGTCCCATTTGCCATTTTTGACAAATTGGAGCTTGCGGAGAGACGATTTTTGATATATTTTTAAGGAAAACTTGAGGTAAGTCCCTTGTGATCATTTTTACTCCATAATATTGAATTATCATCGAATAATCCGACTAGATTACATGATTTTGAGGTGTAAATCGGAGATTGGAACTTAGATATTTGGAAATAAGATTTTTAGATTTGAGGGATGAGTTGAAGTCGGATTTTGGTAAAATTGGTATGGGTAGACTCATGGTTGCTTGGGCTTTCGGATTTTGTAACTTTTGTCGGGTTTTGAGACATGGACCCCACAGGCGATTTTTGAGCTAATTTTTGGATTTTTATGGAAAAATCATTATTATCTTGTGGAATTAATTCCAATGAATTTTATTGACTGAAGCAAATTATTTGTGACTAGATTCGAGGCATTCGGAGGCTGATTTGCGAGCCAAAGGCATAGCAGAGTAAAAAGTTTCACGTTTTTAGGTAAGTAACGATTGTAAATCTAGTTCTGAGGGTATGAAACCCCGAATTTTGTATCATTCTACTATTGTTAGTGACGCACATGCTAGGTAATGGGCGTGTGGGCGTGCACTCTTGGGGATTTGTGACTTGGTCCGCCCCGTAGCAACTGTAAAGTTGCATACTTTGTTGAAACCATTGATACTTATATGTTTTAGAAAGATTTTCTGT
>AWOL01S0084752.1:0-11420 GCA_000715115.1 Nicotiana otophora
GCCAACTTCACCCGTGGGAGTGTTGTTGTCGACTCTCTGCGTTGTTTGATTTGCGGGAACACCAGAGGAATTGGATCTCGTATGTTTACATTATTCGAAGCCTCCGATAGCGTCTTCTTCAGCTCCGTCATAACCTTATCCTACCGCATGAGATGGCCTAAAATAATCACATGTTGCTCTTGCAGGACCCTCACCGCATCCACGACATGCCCCTCATCAGCATCATCGGGAGTTGTCTCCCGAACCTGTCGAGGGTTCTGCTTGTCATGCACCGGCATGACGTCATTCCCTCATTGCGGGTGTCACTGATTGAACCTTCGAAATGAGGCTGATCCCCTCTAATTTTAGGGCTGTACGTGTTGTTAACAGTGTTATGTGCCATTTTTGTGATTTTTTCTAAGACAAAATAATCAAATCACGTTAGTAAAAAAGGCAAGGATCAATTTAATTGCACGATTGTCTAGACCCCACGGTGGGCGCCAAACTGTTTACCCGTAAAATGGTGCAGTTGAATTTATACGTGATTTCTAGACAAGTGAGCTAATTTGATCCTGAAATAATGCAATAATTGAAGAAATGTATAATACTTAGCCTTAAAATGTAGATGAAACAACAAAGATAATAGTTCCAGGAACAAGCTTTCCGGGCACAACAATAATGAGATCAAAAAGCGGAAAAGTAAGATTGTATTAAGCTTTGTATAGAATGTGGTGTAAGTTTTGCCAGAAAATTTGTATCATTTACAATGATAACTGGGCTCACTATTTATAGTTGTGTCTAGGGAAGGAGGTCCTAGGATCGTGCCCTCCTTTAATGTCAATAATGAGGGTCATTGATGAAGATGCAACGGTGAATATAAATGCCAAATTCTCTCTTACGGGCCCGTCACTCTTAATAGTGCAGAATATTCCTTATTAAATGCTACCGGTAGCAGAACATTTAATACACCTTTATGAACGTTATCCCTCCCGGTGGCAAGCGGAATGACTGCGTTCGGTCTTCGGTCATCCCGTCTAGGGTTCCACGTGTCTTTCCTTTAGATGACCACATGTCATATCATATTTTACCCTATACAATCATAAAATTTAAATTCTAGATCTGATTCTCTTTGTAAGCATATCTTCTCTCCCTCTCAATATATGTGTCAGCTTTATCTTTTCAAGTTATTCTAAAATATTGACACACTTTATTATGACTCTGCATAAAATTTACTATTTTATTAAATACTTATATAAAATTTAGAAGATAGGGTAAAAAGTGTCAAATTACATGAATTTTGGCATCTTCGCCGGGTGAAANCTTCTCTCAAAAACCGTAAAAGTTCATTCTTGAACGGGTCGTTCTCATTGTTGAGATTAGGTTTGTTCCCCCAGCCCCGTCGGAGCCAACTTCACCCGTGGGAGTGTTGTTGTCGACTCTCTGCGTTGTTTGATTTGCGGGAACACCGGAGGAATTGGATCTCGTATGTTTACATTATTCGAAGCCTCCGATAGCATCTTCTTCAGCTCCGTCATAACCTTATCCTACCGCATGAGATGGCCTAAAATAATCACATGTTGCTCTTGCAGGACCCTCACCGCATCCACGACATGCCCCTCATCAGCATCATCGGGAGTTGTCTCCCGAACCTGTCGAGGGTTCTGCCTGTCATGCACCGGCATGACGTCATTCCCTCATTGCGGGTGTCACTGATTGAACCTTCGAAATGAGGCTGATCCCCTCTAATTTTAGGGCTGTACGTGTTGTTAACAGTGTTATGTGCCATTTTTGTGATTTTTTCTAAGACAAAATAATCAAATCACGTTAGTAAAAAAGGCAAGGATCAATTTAATTGCACGATTGTCTAGACCCCACGGTGGGCGCCAAACTGTTTACCCGTAAAATGGTGCAGTTGAATTTATACGTGATTTCTAGACAAGTGAGCTAATTTGATCCTGAAATAATGCAATAATTGAAGAAATGTATAATACTTAGCCTTAAAATGTAGATGAAACAACAAAGATAATAGTTCCAGGAACAAGCTTTCCGGGCACAACAATAATGAGATCAAAAAGCGGAAAAGTAAGATTGTATTAAGCTTTGTATAGAATGTGGTGTAAGTTTTGCCAGAAAATTTGTATCATTTACAATGATAACTGGGCTCACTATTTATAGTTGTGTCTAGGGAAGGAGGTCCTAGGATCGTGCCCTCCTTTAATGTCAATAATGAGGGTCATTGATGAAGATGCAACGGTGAATATAAATGCCAAATTCTCTCTTATGGGCCCGTCACTCTTAATAGTGCAGAATATTCCTTATTAAATGCTACCGGTAGCAGAACATTTAATACACCTTTATGAACGTTATCCCTCCCGGTGGCAAGCGGAATGACTGCGTTCGGTCTTCGGTCATCCCGTCTAGGGTTCCACGTGTCTTTCCTTTAGATGACCACATGTCATATCATATTTTACCCTATACAATCATAAAATTTAAATTCTAGATCTGATTCTCTTTGTAAGCATATCTTCTCTCCCTCTCAATATATGTGTCAGCTTTATCTTTTCAAGTTATTCTAAAATATTGACACACTTTATTATGACTCTGCATAAAATTTACTATTTTATTAAATACTTATATAAAATTTAGAAGATAGGGTAAAAAGTGTCAAATTACATGAATTTTGGCATCTTCGCCGGGTGAAAGAAGAGAAGTTTAGGGCAGCATGGTAATTTACAAAAATAAAACGAAATCAAATAGAGTACAGAAACAGATAATCCAAAATTCGAGCACTATTAGCTTTGGGAGGAGTAAAGAGCAAGACCGAGAGAAAAGACTCTCCGCTGCCTCTCTCGCTCTCCTTCTGCCTCTGACTTTTACTGGGTATGTTCTCTTTTCTCTTTTATTAATCCTTGATTTTCGATTCGTGTTTTCGATATTGTTGTTTGTTTTTTAGAATTGTTAGACTAATTAAAGTTGTTTCTGGGTTTTGAATTTTGATCAGTGGATTGAAGTATTGTTTTGAGATGATGGGTTTAGGGTCTTTGGGTAATGGAGGATCTTCATCCTCCTTCTCCAATTTATCACCTTTAGCCCCTCCTTTTACTGTTGATCGCTCTAATTCCAAACCCACTTCAAACCCACTGTTGAATTCCTCATTTGGACAGTCTTGGCAATATGCTGCTGCTGATCCTTCACCATCTGGATACAATTTTTTCTCAAAGCATGAAATTGTTACTGATTCTGTGCCCACAACTTGTTTGCCCGAGTTTTCCCCTTCTGATTCTGTTATTAAACCACACAACAGTAACAACCTTTGGTCAACTTCAAACCCTACTGCTAATACTTCGACTGACGCGTATTCTTCGTTTGGCTGTGAGGGAGGATATTATGCCCCTTATGTGCCTAATTCAGTAGTGAGTAATGACATCCCCTCGGCACCATTCAATGAAACTTCATTCGATGTCTTGCCTAATTCTGGTGGTAATATCCCTGTTAATGTATCCTCTCAAGTTGATTATAGCCAGAGCTTGTCTGGTTTGGAGTACCCGGTACCCCATTGGAACTCTGTTTGGAGTCAAATGACTGATGGGAAACAAGATGAGAGGAAAGTTAATGCTAGTGCTTCATTTGGTTACAGGAATTGCATTTCTCAAGGTAATTTCCTTTTGTTTCTTATCGGTAGTCTCATTGTTCCACATTGCAAAGTAATTCCTTATATTGATTTAACAATGATGTGAATGTATAACCGAGGTGTATGAATTCATGGTACATCTGTGTGAATTTGCTTTCTGAGTAATTGACTACTGTGATGATTGAACTTATGTAAGTGTATCAAACTTTTGTTTTATTTTCCCTGTTTATCAACTCCATTTCAACTCGTTATGTCAATGACAAATTATACATATGTGGAGTTAAACACTTTATATACTTCTACGTGTCTGATTCATGTGATTTACTAGTTCAAAATTGGAGCTTTAAAAAAGCATCTATCATTTGTTCCATTGTCTGAACCCGTTGTGCTGACGCAATCAGAGAGGGGTTTTTAATGTGTCATTTTGTAGGTAATTCATTTGAAGGTGTGAACATAGCTGGAGAAGATACTCGTGCTCTCTCTGGAAATTTTACTGACGGAATGTACATTGGGCCCCCAAGTATTGGACATATGGATGACAAATCATATCTTGCTCAAGAACCAGTCTACCCATCTTTTAATCCAAAAACAGCTTGTACGAGTTCAATTCCTTCTGCATCTTGCCAAGCGGGACTTTCTTTAGGATCATCTAACAATTACCTGAACTATGAGAACCCTTTTACTCCACATGAGAAATTCTTCCAACCCCTTGATTCTTGTCTCCGTGATACTACATCCACATCAAAATCTTCTCCAGTAGTGGTTATCAGACCAGCACCTTCTGCACCTTCTGGAAGCCGTTTCTTTGCACAGAAAACAGACTTGAACAGAACTGTTGATATTTGCAAAACTGGAGCTAGTAAGAGCGAGAAATCAGATGTCTATGACCTCTTAAAAGGTGAGGAAACTCGCCTACCAATAGGTTTTCCGGTCAAAGGGTTTTCCTTGGAAACAAGCCCGCTGAACTTTGGTAAGGATCTCAAGGACAGTATTGTTTTTGCATCGTCATCAATTAGCAATCAGCATCCTTGTGGTAGCAATACCGTAGAGATTACAGTTAAAGAAAGATCTGGATCTCAAGCTCCTTATGGTAGTGCACCACCTGTGACTTTTTCTGAGAAATGTCCAGATGCTTTAGATCTTCATAACTCAAATGAAGATTCACCCTGCTGGAAAGGTGCTCCTGCTTTTCGTATTTCTCTCTGCGACTCTGTTGAAGCTCCAAGTCCATGCCACTTCAAAAGCAAACTAGAATGCTCTGATTTTGGTCAAAGCAATCCTTTGTTCCCTCCAGCGGAACATTCAGGGAGAACTGACGATCTACATAAACATAACAAATGTGCAGCAGGAATTGGTCTGTCAGTTCCTTCACAAGGCACTGGAACTAATAACTACATTACAGAAGAACACAGGAACAATGATGTCACAAAAGAAACATTTGAGCATATGAATCTGTCCAGCGGCAGTAGGGTGCTTAAGTTTTCTGAAGATCTGAACAAGCCTAGCAAAGGATATGATCTACCTCAGTACTCTGAAAATGATTCTCAACTACAACCGCTCCTTACTGTTGATGAACACAAATATGAACCCACAAATCATAGTTTGATGGAGGGTTTTATTTATTCTGGTCTGAACCTCAATGACGCATTAGAAGGTGGAGTAGTTGCACTTGATGCTGCAGAGAATGTTTTACGTTCACCAGCATCTCAAGAAGATGCCAAGCAGGCCCAACCATATCAAATCGGGTCAAGTCCAAAATTGGATGTTCAAACACTTGTTCGTGCAATTCATAACCTTTCGGAACTGCTTAAAACTCAATGTTTAACTAACGAATGTCTACTGGAGGAACAAGACCATGACGCCCTTAAGCATGCAATTACTAATCTTGGTGCATGTACCTCTAAGAAGATTGAAACAAAAGAAACAATGTTTTCCCAGCATGACACTTTTGAAAAGTCTGGAGAATCTTGCCGCTCTTATATGGTATGCCTTCTCAAACTAGCCAGTCTTATTTTTAGGTGTGATCAATGTGTTCAAATTGTGGAAGCAGATGCAGTATTACCATTATTGGTTTGGAATTCAGACCTAAATTCTTGTGTGGTCCTGGACCACTTCTCTGCATTGTGGATAATTGGATATATAGTGGATTCCAAAGATCTAATGGTCCAGATATAATGGACCATAGAAGAGGAGCTAGCAGATGCTCTTTGTCTATGTGGCAATTATTGTGTTAACATAATTTGACTAATTTTGTTTGTTAATCAACCTACTTTATCATGTAAGTGTGCTTGAAATGGATATGCTTCCCTTGCTTGCTTTACTCTATAAGCCTAATAGCGAAGAATAATCATAAAGATGAGATGTGTAACACTGTTATTGTTGCTGTTATTTTACTACTATTTGAATCTTTGTCGTCTCATTCTTCATATATACTTCAGAATGGATGTCTTATGTCCAAAAACTTTACAGTTGTTAAATAAGAGAATATCAATCATTAAGCTACCTTTTGGTCATTGACTGGGTCAGTCCTGTTTTTGTTTGACCTTTGAATATTTTTATTATCATGCATTTCTGTTTTGTGTGCAAGAATATGAAACTAAGTTTTAATATTCCTTTTTTGTATCGACTTAATAGGCTTGTTTTTGTCAGCTTGAGACTTTTGATTGTGTTCCTTTGGCCATTGACTGGGTCAGTCCAGTTTTTCTTATGAACTTTGGGTATTTTCATTATTGTCATTCTGTTTTGTGTGCGAGCCTATGGATCTAAGTTTTAAGTTCTCCTTTTGCATATCAACTTGATAGGCCGTGTTTGTTAGCGTAATTTTTGTAGATAACAGTAATTTTCTCATTCAGGGCACTGGGACAGGCCATCCCCAGTTTATGGAAGAAGTTGTTTGGGATGCTTGTGGACTTGGTTATCCGCCTATGCATGAAGATGAGAGCAAGAATGATGGTAAGAAAGTTGCTAGTTCATCCCTTCTAACTCCTTCTGCGGATGAGTTAAGGGATTCAAAGGAAGAACAAGTAGCCCAGGTATGCTGTATGTGTACTTCGTGAAATTGCTATTTAAATTTTATTGAAAATGACTATTTTAGGGAGTTGTATCCTATAAGTGGCATGCTAATATGGCAGGCTTGCAGGCTATAAAGAAAGTCCTCAATGAGAACTTTCTCTGTGATGAAGCAATGCCGCCCCTAGCCCTTCTTTTCAAAAATCTATGGCTTGAAGCTGAAGCAAAATTATGTTCCCTAAGCTATAAAGCTCGTTTTGACCGTATGAAGATTGAAATGGAGAAGCATAAAGTGACCCAAGGAAAAGGTAAAAGTTGTTTGTTTTGATATCTGTGCTCCGACTCTGTTACAATTGTGGTTTTTTCTCTATTCTGTTTCAGACATTTCAGTAGATGTGACTTCTGCGATTAAGATTTTGTGCTTCAAATTTTCTTCAGACTTAAACCTCAATTCCTCAGTGGCACCTGAAGCGGAAAATGACTTAGCGTCAAAGACTTCCACCCTGAGTCTGTCTACTTCAAGCAAACGTGTCCACATTGACGATTCTGAGGATTCTGTAATGGAGAGATTCAATATCTTAAATAGAAGGGAAGAGAAATTGAGTTCATCATTCATGAAAGAGGAAAATGATTCTGCTGTGGTTGCCGGTGATGCTGGGGATTCTGTTACGATGAGACTAAATATCTTGAGGCAACAGGGAAACAACATCAGTTCATCTTTCTTGGAAGAGAATAAAGATCAGGATGTGGTTGCAAATGATGCTGAGGATTCTGTTATGAGTAGACTCAATATCCTAAGACAAAGAGGAGACGACTTGAAATCATCTTTTGTGGAAGAGAAAAAAGATCAGGATGTGGTTGCCAATGATGCTGAGGATTCTGTTTTGGCAAGACTCAATATCCTAAGACAGCGAGGAGACAACTTGAATTCATCTTTCATGGAAGAGAAAAAGTATCCAGATATTGTTGCCAATGATGCTGAGGATTCTGTTTTGGCAAAACTCAATATCCTAAGACAGCGAGGAGACAACTTGAATTCATCTTTCTTGGAAGAGAAAAAGTATCCAGATATGGTTGCCAATGATGCTGAAGATTCTGTTATGGCGAGATTCAATGTATTAACACACCGGGGAGACAACCTGAATTTACCGTATATGGAGGTTAAAAAAGATTCGGATATGGTTGCTGCTGGTATGGAGAAGCTTGGGTTATCAAAAGGTGAAGTATCAGAAGATCAGAGAGCAAATCTGGTCATAGAACCTTACTTTTGCTATCACAATGTAAATGTGAGCGAAGGTAAATTTGGGTCTTATGTGGATGATTCTGGATATGACTCCATGAAACAGTTTCTTCTCTCTGTTGCGGATGATCCAGTTGTCCATTCGAATTGGAAGGCCAGACCGGGAAATCAAAACTCTTCAGGATTGTATGATAATTCTTCTTCAGATTGGGAGCATGTAGCAAAGGATGAGTTTGTGTGACAGAGTTGATGAAATGTTGGTTCAAAGATACTTTGATGTTTATGTTTAGTTCAAGCATGAAAACACTGTATATATTGTAGAGTGAACTTAATACTTATGCTTGTGTCTATTTTCTGATACTGCAATATGCGTATTTGGTTGTGCACAAAGTTCAATTTCTAGCTTAGTTGTATAGTAATTACTTATATCGTGGTAACACATTTGTTGCAGCTTTGTTAGAACTTCGTCAGGTGAAAAAAAGGACAACCTTGTTAGGTTGTTTTTATCAAGTACAGTCAAATAATCAATTTCTAGTATGCCTCTGATTATCAGAACAACTTTGATTTTTCGTGTGATACATTCAAGCTTCCAAAGAATTCACGGTTCGCTAAGTAGCCGACCTGACTCGACAGTTATCAATATTATTATATCTATATTAATCTATATCTATCTATATTATTATAAAAATACAAATATTTCATGTTAAATGTCGAACGAGAAAAATATCCTCGTAACATTAATTGACTCGGTGATAGAAATGGCTGACCCTTTCAAAATTGATATTGGGCGTAATTCGTGGACCGCTAATCACCGCCACATCAAACTAACCCTTGTCTTACACGGCTGAACAAGACCAAGGAATCTTTCTTATTAATTCACTTGGTGATAGAAATTGTGTAGTTTGAAAACGATAAGGAAATACTAAGTTATAGAGTAATTTAATTAGACATCTATGCAACTTTTGATTAAAGAGAACATAGACCCTAAGAAATCTGACGAAATCAACATATATTATTCCGTCAAATTATATAGCACGAAAGTTAATAATTTTTTCAATCTTCTTATATTTGCATATTTATATAGATATAGAGACGATTGCATCATCGTTGGTAATCATGCATTGTTTCGACTACCTTTGATCTATTAATTATTAATCTTTTGGTGTTGGCCTTTTCTATAATGCAGCTAGACCCATGGACGTTCTTGCAACCACGTCAAGCGGCACACATTCTTGGAATGTTGGAGTACAAAATTGAAAATATTTATGTTTCTTTTGGAGAAATTGAGGTATATTAAGGAGTTAATATTTTATGTTATTTTACAGTTTTTATCTTTAATAGGAAAAAATAAGATATGGAAGGGAGTGCTTATCTCTTTGGAGATCAACTTAGAAAAATAGAATCGATTTGCAATTTTTGATTTCCTTCTTGCTTTAATTTTCATGTTGATTGTGTTTAGTTTCTTATGTATTAGATACCACCTGAAGGTGGTTTTCTTTGTTTTATTCTTTTGGTTTTGTCTATTTAATCTTTTGTTTAGTTCTTTTCTAAATGGTTATTAATGTTATGTTGTCTTAGTGTAGGTCAGCACTTTGGTTATAAGATTTTGCAAGATTGAGTTGACTCCGGGTATCAATATTATAAAAAATAGCTATATTATTTTAATCACACATTTTATTTTTCATATAAAATATTTTTTCATCGAATAAAATAGATGTACTTTAAACTTCCCATTGCTCAAAAACCAATGCCGCACTTAACAAGGCTAAAAGGATATTCTATGATTATTTGCCTATCCAAATATTAGGTTTCTTCCCGAAAAATGAATTCCTTCAGTAATTCAGATTTCTCTTTTGTAGTGTAAATATGCTTGAGTTCATATTTCTATATCTTTTTAGTTAACACAACTGAAATTATTAGATTTTATCACATAAAGCTTACTTTTCTTTTAACATAGAAAGCTTTACTTCATACTTATTAGAAGAGAAGTGATTAGAGGTTTGAGTTAATCATTCAATCCAACTAAAATATAGATTACAGGTTACAACAACGAGTACAAAATTTGAATCATGCACAGGTATGCGTCAATCCTTATACATGGTATCTCATACTGTCTTAATGATAAAATTTCATTAGCTACCATACATATGTAGTTGAATGTTTAATATTTTTGGTAAGATATTTCGTGCATCGCACGAACATAGAGACCAGTATTATTATAAAAGCATGAATACAATGTCGATTTACAAAAATAACCTTATAATATTAAGCATAATAACTCATAATAAAAGGACATAACTGAAATTCTAGATATTAGCCTTATAGTCCTATTAGTTTTAGGACATAATACTACACGTTAGAAATTCTACATGATTACATTTAGGAATCCTATTAGTATAATTACTTTCGGGCTGTCTAATTCATATAAAATTGAACAAGTAAATATCTTTAGTCATGTAATCCTATTACGTTTAGGATATACTTCTTAAAAATTCCTATTACTAATTTAATTTGAAACCATAATATAATGTCCTATAACTAATTTAATTTGAGAATGTATTATTGTTCAAATCCATTTAAAAAAAGGAGAGCCTATATTATTATAAAAGCATAAATACAATATTAATATACCCAAATAGCCCAAATATTAAACGGAAGAACTCATAGAGAAAAGACATGACTGTAATAACCTATTTTTTGGACGACAATACCTTATATGCTAATTTTTAATATTTAAATTTTTAAAATTAATAAATTTTTGTCTATTAAATTCTTATTAAAAATATGTATGAAGGTTTAACAAAATCAATTTCATAAGAACCCTCCGTATATTGGCAATACATTACCACTTCATAATATCCAATACCATTGCATAAAGAGTTGAAATTGAGGGAAAAAATATCCCCACGATAATATATTTTTATATTATATTTGAACTATTTTTCTACTCAAATAATATTTTTAATCAATTTTCCGTGTAATATTGAAAAATACTCAATTATTAAACAACTAAAAAAATATTTAAGAATATAAATGTGTGAGAAAGAGGAAAAAAATGATTGGTAAGAGTCAATACTACTAATGATTCTACAAACATAAAGATCTAAAAGTGAAATGTCATATCAATCGTTTACTCTTTGAAAATATAATTTATGGTGAAAATAATATAATTAAGATTAAATATTTAAAACAAGAGATGAACTAATATTAAGATCTGAATTAACATAGAATAAATTATTTTTTATATTAAAATCAAATAATTAAATCTTATAATTAATTATTTATCAAGAGAATCCAATTCAATTATTTTTTAAATTTATCATATGAGTAAAATTCTTATTCAAGTTAAAAAATAATCTTAAGGTACATAAATGTCACGACCCGAAATTTTCACCTTCGGGACCGTGATGGCGTCTAATATTTCACTTGCTTGGCAAGCCAACATTAGAATATGATTAGCCATTTTAACATAATTTTAAATTAATTAATAACAAAGAAACAAATGCGGAAATAAAGTCTGAAATAAAGTGAATAATCCATAACAAACGCGATATCTAAATA
>AWOL01S0084760.1:0-16323 GCA_000715115.1 Nicotiana otophora
GTACGCTCGGGCCGAGTATGGTACCGGGTGCCGGCTACGTCCCTTCAGGTTTGGGGCGTGACATACCTGAGATACGGTTAGGGAGTATAAATGTGAAGGCATTCGACGGATACCAAAGAGCCACAATCGGAGAAATTGACATGAGTTTGAAGATAGGCCTGACCATGTTCAATGCCGAGTTCCAGGTACTAGATATCTCTGCCACCTACAACCTACTATTGGGACGACCGTGGATACACATGGCTAGGGCAGTTGCTTCTACTTTACATCAGGTCATAAAGTTGGAGTGGAATCATCAGGAGGTGGTTATTCACGGAGATGGAAACAATCCTTTCTATACCAACCAGACCGTAGTAGTAGTTGAAAACAAAAGGAATTTAGGAGGGGATACATTCCACAATTGAATGGATAAACACATTCGAGAAGGGATGATGGTGGAGCAATAAAGTGCTAAGCATGCTACTTTGGTTGGGATATGATCCAGGCTGAAATCATGGCCCTAAGCTTCAAGGAATAACAGGACCAATACGGTCGCGTACTCGGGACACCACATTTGGTCTCTGGTACGAGTACACTATTCAAGAATATGAGGATTGGTCACTGCCATGGCATGATTTCTATTATCCATTGCCTAAACCCATATCGATGTTGTACCAGACATTTCACAAGGTCGACATGATTTAGGGTTCTAAAAAAGATGAGATCCTAGCTAGCTTGATGAGCTATTTCTGAATGAAGAAGATATGGATTGCAATGTGATCTTGGGGTAGGAGGAGGAAGATCATACCGTCTAGATGGTAGGATATGGAGCTATTCTCATGAACTGGACTGATGCACCATCCCGGGCTCGTCGAGCACCTGGCATAGCTATTTCCTATCATGTTGAATCTACAACTGTGACATGTGATGAGACAACTCAATACGATGAGAGTGATTCGGAAGAATGGGAAAATGATGTAATACTTGAGGAAATTGTCAGGGAAGTAGAGGATTTTGAAAACAAACCAAAGTTCAACCTAGAAGAAACTGAGGCAGCTAATTTGGTGAACTCAGAAACAGTCAAAGAGACTTGCATTATTATTCATCTATCACCGTCAGATAGAGAAGAGTACATCAGATTTCTAAAAGAATATGAGGACATCTTTGCGTGGTCCTATGATGACATTACGGAGTTGAGCACATCCATAGTAGCCCACAAGCTACCTACCAACCCAATGTGTCCACAAGTGAAATAGAAACTCAGAAAATTCAAGCCAGACATGAGTTTGCAGATAAAAGAAGAGGTTACAAAGAATATCAAAGTGAAGGTCCTCTGAGTGGTCAAACATCGGACCTGGTTAACCAATATTTTACACATACCAAAGAAAGACGGGAAGGTCAGGGTGTGCGTTGACTACCGAGATCCGAACAGAGCAAGTCGTAAGGATGATTTTCCACTACCAAACATACACATCCTGATCGACAATTGTGCCAAACATGAACTCCAATCCTTTATATATTGCTTCGCGGGAAACTACCAGATCTGGATGGATGAAGAAGATGCAGAGAAAATGGACTTCATCACACCATGAGGGGTGTATTGCTATTAGATGACGCCGTTCAATTTAAAGAAGGTCGGGGCTACCTACATGAGGGACATGACCACTCTCATTCATGATATGATACACAAGGAAATAAAGGTTTACTTAGATGACATCATTATCAAATCCAAGAAGATCCTGGATCACATAGCAGATTTGAGAAAGTTTTTCGACGGCCTGCGGAAGTACAACTTGAAGCTGAACCCTGTGAAATATGCTTTCGGGGTCCCTGCCGAGAAGTTACTAAATTTCATTGTCAACCGCCGAGGCATTGAGCTAGACTCATCAAAAAATTAAAGCCATTTAAGATCTGCCACCGCTAAAGAACAAGAACGACGTGATGAGTTTTTTGGGGCGTCTCAATTACATCAGTCGTGTCATAGCTCAATTGATGGTAATATGTGAACCAATCTTCAAGATGTTAAGGAAGGATGCTGCAATAAGTTGGACCAAGGAGTGTCAAAGGGTCATAGATAAAATCAAGGAGTATTTGTTCAAACCTCCTGTGTTGGTCCCACAGGAGCCCGACAGACCTCTATTGTTGTACCTGTCCGTGTTGGATGAAGCGATTGGATGCGTCTTGGGACAGCATGATGAGACCGGAAAGAAGGAGCAAGAAATATACTATATAAGTAAAAAGTCCATGCCTTACGAAGCTCGGTATTCACTATGGGAACATACATGTTGTGGCATTATTTCTATGCATACACCACATACCTCATATCAAGAATGGACCCCTTGAAGTACATTTTCCAGAAACCTATGCCTACTGGCAAGTTGGCAAAGTGGCAAATACTACTAAGTGAGTTCGACATTGTCTACATGACTCAAACAGCAGTCAAGGGACAAGCATTGGATGATCACCTGTCAGAGAATCCTATGGGTGGAGACTACGAACCATTGAAGATGTATTTTCCCGATGAGGAAGTGTCTTTCATAGGAGAAGATATCGCCGAAGCCTATGATGATTGGAGAATGTTCTTCGACGGAGCCTCAAACTTCAAGGGAGTGGGCATTGGAGCGATCCTAGTATTAGAAATCGGCCAACATTATCTAGTATCCGCGAAGATCAGGTTCCATGCACTAACAATATGCCTGAATATGAGGCTTGCATTTTGGGACTTAAGTTGGCCATCGACATGAACATCCAGGAATTATTGGTAATCGGTGACTCAGACTTGCTGATATATCAGGTGCTTGGAGAATGGTACACCAAGAATACCAAGATACTATCGTACCTATACTGTGTAGGATCTGATCAAGAGGTTCACAAAGATAAAATTCAAACATGTTCCTCGAATTCAAAACGCGTTCCTAGATGTATTAGACACCCTATCTTCCATGATCCAACATCCAGAAAAGAATTATATTGACCCCATCCCAATAGAGATCCACAAGCAAGCTGCTTACTGTGCTTATGTCGAAGAATAGTTCGATGGGAACCCATGGTTTCACAATATCAGAGAGTATTTTGAAAAATAAAAGTACCCTCAAAATTCTACACACATTAAAAGCGCACGTTACGGAGGTTAGCTACCTATTTATTCCAGAGCGGAGGAATTCTGTATAGAAGAACTCCTGTCTTGGGATTGCTAAGATGTGTCGATGCTACCTACATACCTCACATGAATGGGTTTTTTCTAGCCAAGAAGATATTAAGGGCATGATATTTTTGGATGACCATGGAAAATGACTGCATCAAGTACGTACAGAAGTGTCACCATTCCCAGGTACATGCTGACATGATACGACTACTACCTAATGAACTCAATTTGACGAGATTGTCTTGGCCTTTCGCTACCTAGGGCATGGATTCCATCAGCCCAATTGAGCCCGTTGCCTCTAACGGATACAGATTTATCTTGGTGGCCATTGATTACTTCACAAAATGGATCGAAGCCGCATCTTACAAAGTCATGAAAAAGAAGGTCGTAGCAGATTTTGTTTGGGACCATATTGTTTGCCAATTTGGGATGCCTGAGTCAATCATTACTGACAATACCACCAATCTCAATAGTGACCTGATGAAAGCCATGTGTAAAACATTCAAGATCGAGTACAAGAATTCTACCGCATATTGTCCACAGATGAATAGAGCCGAAGAAGCAGCCAACAAAAACATTAAAAAGATACTAAGGAAGATGGTAGAAAACTACAAACAGTGGCACGAGAAACTACCATTCGCTCTGCTCTAATACCGCACCACGGTCCGAACGTCAACTGGGGCAATTCCCTATTTGTTGGTCTATGGTACTGAAGCTGTTATACCCACTGATAGTACGCTATAATCTCGTATTTTAGTCACTTATTGTACTCTAATTAACTGCACTTTATTCGTGTTTAAGCTTTAATTGGTAGTTTTTTGCACTTATTGTGTGTTTTATGCTTTGTAGGAGTGATTTTGAGCTATGTAGATGTTATGGAATGAGTTTGAGCTATTTGAAGCTTTGAAGTCTGAGTAAAAGCCCAAGGGATTAATCCGAGATCGTGTTCGGGGGTCGAGGACCAAGTCTGAACGTCAAAAATCGAAGTTTGATCCATACTCTGAGAATTCCCCACTGCCGCGGTGCATGTGGTGTCGTGCTTGTGCAATCCTCTACTATCTGTCAAAAATTTGATCTTTGGATTTCCCCGCTAATGCCCCGCATGGCACGTCGCCCGATGCGGCATGCATGTGCAATATTTATAGAGTTATTTTCTTATTTCGGCTAGGAGAATGTGGTTTTGTCTGGGCCCGGCCCTACTTGGTATAAATACATGGAAAACATTATTTTCTTGATTACTTTTGGCACATATTCGACCTAAGGAGGCTAAGGCAGAGTTGGAAGAATACGAGCACAAGGATTTCATCATTCCTTCCTCACTCAAGACACGAGTTTGGATTGAATTTATGTTTTCCTATACTTTAATTTTATTTGTGATGAATTACTCCATATCTATGGAGCAGTTCACTTTAGGGTTTGATGGATTTGGTGTATTGATGATTGTTTGTGATTATAACTCTAGTTTTATGTATTAAATTATTTCTGGATGATTTAATTGTTGCATCTGTATTTACTTGTTCATGAGATCGAGAGAGGCATAACTTGTGATATCTTTGCATTATATTATTTGTTGAGTTCATTAATTCTTCTTAGTAATCAAAAGAGGCTAGTTGAATCATTGATTAAACCTAGTTAGGAGGATAATCGAGATAGGTTCTCCTAAAGACCAATCCACTATGCATTTTTGCATATCTTCACAGAGCTTAAATTGGTTCATCTCGTAAGGTTGAGACTTAATCGAGAGAGGAGTTTCTGCTGAACGTGTGAACTAATAATTGAGTGAATTCGAAAGACTCACTAAAACATTAGAAGTGAATTATCTAGAGCTAGATCCCAAACAATTATCTTGTACCTATCCTATCAAAACTCTATTTTCACCCATTGATAACTTTCTTTGCTTATTCCTTGTTTTGATTGTCATTAGTCAATAGCTTTAGACTCTTAGTTAATTGTAGTTAGAAATCATATAAATCTCAACTATTGATCATCTTTGATAGCAATCAAGCTAAAAACTACGAGAATAATGTTTAAATCCAATCCATGTGGTTACGATATTATACTATATTATATTTGATTAGCGAGTATAGTTTAGGTGTGTGTTTCGAGCTCGTCAAATTTTGGTGTCGTTGCCGGGGATTGGCAATCAATAGTGTTTGAAATACTTTTTTGTGCTAATTCAGGATATTTTCTTTCTATTTTATTTTGACTTCTCTTTTTACGTTTGGTGTTCTTTGACTGTGCGCAGGTTATAGGTTGAGGTTGGTGCATGACTCGAGCTTCTGCGAAAGAAGTGCTACCATACGAGCTAGAGATAGAAAAATAATGGCGCCAGCTAAGGAAGGAAAGAAATCTCACTGAGACGTTAGAAAAGGTTGGGCAATCCTCAACCAAAGAAACTATGGCTGGAAACATTGATGATAATGTAGATTTGGCTGCAAGAAAGGCAGCTCAACAACGAGAAAAAGCTGCACGGGATGTCGAGGAAGAACCTATTAGAGATGCCCAGATTATCTATGAAGAAGAGAGGGGTCGGAGAATTACGCAAAATCAACCCTTGGCTGCAGACCAGTTCGGAAATATAGCTCTCATGCCTGGGAGATCACTGGGCAATTATGCTAGACCGGTTTACAATCAAGGTTTATCAAATGTAATTTCGAATTGAAGCAAGGGTTGCTACAAACCCTTCAGAATTGTTGTGTCTTCATAGGGAAGATGCACGAAGATCCAAATACACATCTAATGGACTTTGAGGAGATTATGAACACATTTCAATACTATGGTGTGTCACGAGATGTAGTGTACTTAAGGGAATTCCCCTTCACACCCAAAGATGATGCAAAGCAATGGCTTCGAAGCTTGCCCACGGGATCGATTAGAACATGGGAGGGATGACCAGAAAATTCCTTGATAAATATTTGTCCTCAACTAAAATGGGAAAGTTTAGAAGAGAAATCTATAACTTCTGCCAGAAAGAGGCTGAAACTGTTTTTGAAGCGTGGGAGAGGTTTAAGGAGATTGTTCGAAAGCGTCAACATAGCGGAATTGAACTTTGGATGTAACTCCAAGACTTTTGGGATGGAATGACACCGGCCTCGCATAGAACATTGAGCAATGCAGCTGGAGGCCCGTTGATGATGAAGACTCCAGAGGAGATAGTTACAATTCTTGATGAGTTATCTGAAGATGCAAATCAGTGGTCCTCAGAGAGTGCTGAAAGAAGAAGATCAACTGGTGTTCACCGGGTTGATGCTAATACATCTATGCAGGTACAACTTGATGTTATGGATAAAGAAATACAAAAGCTGATCTTAGCCTCGATACAACATGAGCCTCACACAGCTTGTGATATATGTGGAAGAGGAACCCTACTCATGAGTGTCAAGCCTTAATTGAGGAAGTATATATTGTGGGAAACTACAATTTTAATGCAATAGGTCAGAGGAACCCTGGTTTTTCATGGAGTTCACCTGGAAGTACTGCGAATGCTTGGAAAACAAATAACTCTAGACCCCAGGGAGGTAGAAATTTCAGCCTCACAGCCCATTCAGCCTGGTCTAGATGATCTAATGAAGTCCTTCATTATCAATACAGATGAGAGGTTGGACGCCCATGGAGAAGCTATCAAAGAGTTGGGCACAGATTTTCGAAACCTGGAGAGACAACTGGGACATATTGCAACAATATTATCTAAGAGGGCTCCAGGAACTCTCCCCGCTGATACTGAGAGAAATCCCAAAGAAATAGTGAATGTTGTAACTCTGAGAAGCGGGCAAGTGTTGAATGATCCCATCCCTATCCAAAATGATGTGAAACTAGAAAAAGAAAGTGGGGAGAAGCTTAAGAATGATGTTCATAAAAATAAGAAGGGTCAGATGCAAGCTGAGAAAAAAAGAAGGGAGACACTTCGAGAAGGGAGGAACATGATGAGAGCGAGCATATGCCGGCGCTACCTTTCCCTCAAAAGCTATATAGAAAAAAGCTGGACAAGCAATTTGAGAGATTTCTAGATATGCTGAAATAGGTTCATGTGAACTTACCATTCACAGAAGTGCTCTCACAAATGCCTTCTTATGCTAAATATTTTAAGGAGATCCTTACAAAAAAGAGGAAGCTAGAAGAGACCTCAGTGCTCAAGCTCACAGAGCATTGTAGTGCGATATTACAAAACAAACTCCCACAAAATTATGGAGAGCCACGGAGTTTTACTATACCTTGCTCATTAGGAACTATTAATTTTGATAAGTCCTTATGTGATTCTGGTACCTCAACTAACTTAATACCTCTATCTATTTATAGGACACTGGAGAAGGAGATTGGAGAGATAAGGTCTGTACCAATATCATTGCAACTGGCAAACCAAACGACCTTAATACCCAAGGGGATAGTGGAAGATGTGTTAGTTCGGGTGGATAAGTTCGTATTTCCTATAGATTTTATAGTGGTGAATATGGAGGAAAACAAGGAGGTACCCTTGTCCTAGAAAGACCATTCTTAACAATGGGTAGAGTAATATTGGAGAGGAAACTCATGCTTAGATTGGGTGGGGAGACTGTGACTTTTGAGATGAATATAGCAAAGGGGGCACAAAAAGAAAAACCAGCTGCAAGTATTGAGTGGAAAGTGAAGGGCTTGAAAGAGAAGGTTACGCTGAGTGAGATAGATAGGTGTGGGGTGTACCCCAAGAAGACTGAGTAGAAGCTGTCTGCATGGATGTGTGCATTAGTTTGAAGGCGAGGAATGGAGTCCGACTTCGACTCAGACCCCGACTAGATGTTCATGGAAGTTTCCTTTACCTTATGATTTTTACTTGTGTGTCATGGGGACATCCCACAAGTTAAAGTGTGGGGTGGGGGATATGTTGTATGTATGTATGTATATTAGTTTTAGTTTTTTTGTTTGTTAGTTTTAGTAGTTAGAGATAGAAACAAATTGAAAAGAAAAACTTAAAAATTGAAAAACATTTAAAATATTCAATTTTTCCCGACGATGGATATCATCGACGGGTTTCTTGAGGGAGTAAAGTCAAAAGAAAAGACAAAAATATTCTATTTTGTTAGGTAGTGTATTAATTCCCCCTTGGATTTTCTTTGTGCCGCAATTCTTTTCCATGGGTTTTGGTTGAACTGGGTGTAGTTAGTTTTTATTTTATAGAGTAGTAGGAAACCTTGTGTTGTGATTTGAATTGAAGGCAATATCTCTTAACTTTATTACACCTTAAGAACAGTAAGTGCTCTAGTTGTGACGCTTAGGCTTTGGTTTTGACTCTTGTATAAGTACCTTAAAGTGTATGATCTTAACTTTGCTTAAATGCTTTGACTAGAGTGTGTTGATAGTCTGATCCTGAGTGAGTTATGTGTCATGTGTGTGTGAGGTTTTGTGTATTATTTGCATTGCATTTGATGTCTAGAATTTTCCATGTGTGTTTGCAAAGCGAAATGGTAGTTTTATTCAATTGTGGAAGTGATATAGTCGTTTCTTTGTTGAGCCAATGATATGCTTTTACCCACCTAATTGTTATGTATCTTAGTTAACCCCATTGATTCTTTGTTGATCCAATGATATGCTTTTACCCACCTAATTGTTATGTATCTTAGTTAACCCCATTGAGCCTGTAATCCTGTTTCTTTGGCAACCACATTTCAAGCCCTACCCATTTGTTTGAATTGACCATTTATTTGAACCTTATACCTCTCGTGAGCACTTGAATTTGTTATGAACTTTGTAAAACTTGAAGTGTGGGGTGGTTGGTTTGGCTTTTGAGTGGAACTATTGAAATGTGGAGAAAGGTTCACTATTTGAAAAAGTAAGAGCCACTTGAATTGAAAAACAAAAGTAGTTGTATTGTTGTGAAGAAAATATATTCGTTGATAGTGGTAATTCTTGATGTAATTGTGTTTAAAAATGTAGGGATTTGATATACATTGATGTGAAGGTGGAGTTTTGGTTTGACATAAGTGTGGAGTTTTGAATGGTTAATTGTATGTATTAAAATTCTTAGGGAGGTGTAGTCACTCTTACATCTAAATATATCCTAACCATCCCGCAACCTACATTACAACCTATTAAATTCCTACTTGATCCTTGATTGAATGAGCTCAATTAGTAGAGTAGTATACTACGTGGCAAGCCTATGGTACGTCTTTTGTGGCATACGAATGTTGTTTCTGAGAGTGAGTGAATTCTTTCTATCTTGAGTTCCTAATTGTTCTTAAATTTCATTGCATGAGGAACTACTCTCTGTTGTTGTGTGAGGGCACTTGATTCATGAAGGAAAGGTAATGTCATTGACCTCTGTGTTAGAGTAAGTGAGCGGGTTATAAATAATGTGTGGTGCTTTTAAGTCAAATCTTGAGGTAGGATGTTACGGTATTATGCTTAATCTGTTTTAAATATTCTTGGTATGATGAGTTATGAGAGTTGTTGAAAAAGGTCATGTCTATATGAAGTATAGTTTGATTGATCGAGGACGAGTTGTGGTTTTAAGTGTCGGGTGTACAAGGTAGAAATTCCTTCCCTACGGATCATACAGGAAGCCGAGCTTAGTGATGCGGAATTGGTGCAAAGCCAATATGATCAGTTGGCTCTCATTGATGAATAAAGGATGAATGCGATATGTCACGGCCAACTTTGCTAGAAAACAATGTCAAGGTATTTCAATTACATCAGTCGTTTCATAGCTCAATTTATAGTAATATGTAAACCAATCTTCAAGATGTTAAGGAGGGATGCTGCAACAAGTTGGACCAAGGAGTGTCAAAAGGTCATAGATAAAATCAAGGAGTATTTGTTCCTACCTCATGTGTTGGTCCCACAGGAGCCCGGAAGACCTCTACTGTTGTACTTGTCCATGTTGGACGAAGCGATTGGAAGCGTCTTGGGACAACATGATAAGACTGGAAGGAAGGAGCAAGAAATATACTATCTAAGTAAAAAGTTCAAGCCTTACGAAGCTCGGTATTCACTATGGGAACGTACATGTTGAGGCATTATTTCTATGCATACACCACATACCTCATATCGAGAATGGAACCCTTGAAGTACATTTTCAAGAAACCTATGCCTACTGGCAAGTTAGCAAAGTGGCAAATACTGCTAAGTGAGTTCGACATCGTCTACGTGACTCAAAAGGCAGTCAAGGGACAAGCATTGGCCGATCACCTATCAGAGAATCCTATGGGTGGAGGATATGAACCATTGAAGATGTATTTTACCGATAAGGAAGTATCTTTCATAGGAGAAGATATTGCCGAAGCCTATGATGGTTGGAGAATGTTCTTTGACGGAGCCTCAAACTTTAAGGGAGTGGGAATTAGACCGATCCTAGTATCCAAAACCGGCCAACATTATCCAGTATCCGCGAAGATCAGGTTCCCATGCACTAATAATATGGCTGAATATGAGGCTTGAATTTTGGGACTTAAGTTGGCGATCGACATAAACATCCAGAACTTATTGGTAATCGATGACTCAGACTTGCTGATATATCAGGTACTCGGAGAATGGGACACCAAGAATACCAAGATACTATCGTACCTACACTGTGTGTAGTATCTGATCAAGAGGCTAACAAAGATAAAATTCAAACATGTTTCTCGAATTCAAAATGAGTTCCTAGATACATTAGACACCCTATATTCCATGATACAACATCCAGAAAAGAATTATATTGACCCCAACCCAATAGAGATCCACAAGCAAGCTAGTTACTGTGCTCATGCTGAAGAAGAGTTCGATGGGAACCCATGGTTTCACAATATCAGAGAGTATTTTGAAAAAGGAGAGACCCTCAAAATTCTACACACATTTAAAAGAGCACGTTGCGGAGGTTAGCTAACCATTTGTTCCGGAGCGGAGGAATTCTATACAGAAGAACTCTTGCCTTAGGATTGCTAAGATATGTCGATGCTACCTACATACCTCACATAAATGGGTTTTTTCTAGCAAAAGAAGATATTAAGGGCAGGAAATTTTTTGATGACCATGGAAAATGACTGCATCAAGTATGTACAGAAGTGTCACCAGTGCCAGGTACATGCTGACATGATACGAGTACCACCTAATAAACTCAATTTGATGAGTTTGTCTTGGCATTTCACTGCCTCGGGCATGGATTCCATCGGCCCAATCGAGCCTGCTGCCTCTAACGGACACAGATTTATCTTGGTAGCCATTGCTTACTTCACAAAATGGGTCGAAGTCGCATCCTACAAAGCCGTGACAAAGAAGGTCGTAGCAGATTTTGTTCGGGACCGTATTGTTTGCCGATTCGGTGTGCCCGAGTCAATCATTACTTACAATACAACCAATCTCAATAGTAACCTGATGAAAGCCATGTGTAAAACATTCAAGATCAAGTACTAGAATTCTACTGCATATTGTCCAGAGATGAACAGAGCTGAAAAAGCAGCCAACAAAAACATTAAGAAGATACTAAGGAAGATGGTAGAAAACTACAAACAGTGGCATGAGAAGCTACCATTCGCTCTGCTCTGATACCGCACCACGGTCCGACCGTCAACAGGGGGAACTCCCTATTTGTTGGTCTATGGTACTGAAGTTGTTATATCCACTGACCGTAGGCTATAATCTCGTATTTTAGTCGTTTATTGCACTCTAATTAGCTGCACTTTATTCGTATTTAAGCTTTAATTGATAGTGTTTTGAACTTAATATGTGTTTTATGCCTTGTATGAGTGATTTTGAGCTATGTAGATGTTATGGAATGAATTTGTGCTATTTGAAGCTTTGAAGTCTGAGTAAAAGCCCAAGGTATTAGTCCTAACTTGTGATATCTTTGCTTATATTGTTTGTTGAGTTCATTAATTCTTCTTAGTAATCAGAAGAGGCTAGTTGAATCATTGATTAAACCTAGTTAGGAGGATAATCGAGAGAGTTTCTCCTAAAGACCAATCCACTATGCATTTTTGCATGTCTTCACAGAGCTTAAATTGGTTCATCTCGTGAGGTTGAGACTTAATCGAGAGCGGAGTTTCTGTTGAACGTGTGAACTAATAATTGAGTGAATTTGAGAGACTCACTTAAACATTAGAAGTGAATTATCTAGAGTTAGATCCCAAACAATTATCTTGCACCTATCTTATCGAAACCCTATTTTCTCCCATTGATAACTTTCTTTGCTTATTCCTTGTTCGGTTGTCATTAGTTAATAGCTTTAGACTCTTAGTTAATTGTAGTTTGAAATCATATAAATCTCAACTATTGATCATCTTAGATAGCAATCAAGCTAGAAACTACGAGAATACTATTTAAATCCAATCCTTATGGATACGATATTATACTATATTATATTTGATTAGCGAGCATAGTTTAAGTGTGTGTTTCAAACTCGTCAAAATTTGGCGTCGCTGCCGGGGATTGGCAATCAATAGTGTTTGAAATAGTTTTTAGTGCTAATTCAGGAATTTTTCTTTTTATTTTATTTCGATTTTTCTTTTTCTACGTTTGGTGTTCTTTGACTGTGCGCAGGTTATAGGTTGAGGTTAGTGCATGACTCGAGCTTCTGCGAAAGAAGTGCTACCATACGAGCTAGAGATAGAAAAATAAAGGCGATAGCTGAGGAAGGAAATAAATCTGACTGAGATGTTAGAAAAAGTTGGGCAATCCTCAATCAAAGAAACTATGGCCGAAAAAGGTGATGATAATGTAGATTTGGCTGCAAGAGAGGCAGCTCAACAACGAGAAAAAGCTGCACGGGATGCCGAGGAAGCAAGTATTAGAGATGCACAGATTCTCTACGAAGAAGAGTGGGGTCGAAGAATTGCTGAAAATCAACCCTTGGCTGCAGACCAGTTCGGAAATATAGCTCTTATGCCTGGGAGATCACTGGGCGATTATGCTAGACCGGTCTACAATCAAGGTTTATCAAGTGTTATCCCACCTCCAATCGCAACTAACAATTTCGAATTAAAGCAAGGGTTGCTTCAAACCCTTCAGAATTGTTGTGTCTTCATAGGGAAGATGAACGAGGATCCAAATACACATCTAATGGACTTTGAGGAGATTATGAACACATTTCAATACTATGGTGTGTCACGAGATGTAGTGTACTTAAGGGAATTCCCCTTCACACTCAAAGATGATGCAAAGCAATGGTTTCGAAGCTTGCCCACGGGATCGATTAGAACATGGGAGGAATGACCATAAAATTCCTTGATAAATATTTGTCCTCATCTAAAACGGGAAAGTTTAGAAGAGAAATCCATAACTTCTGCCAAAAAGAGGCTGAAACTGTTTTTGAAGCATGGGAGAGGTTTATGGAGATTGTTCGAAAGCATCAACATAGCGGAATTGAACTTTGGATGCAACTCTAGGACTTTTGGGATGAATTGACACCGGCCTCGCATAGAACATTGAGCAACGCAGCTGGAGGCCCATTGGTAATGAAGACTCCAGAGGAGATAGTTACAATTCTTGATGAGTTATCTGAAGATGCAAATCAGTGGCCCTCTGAGAGTGCTGAAAGAAGAAGATCAACTGGTGTTCACCAGGTTGATGCTAATACATCTATGCAGGTACAACTTGATGTTATGGATAAAGAAATACAAAAGCTGATCTTAGCCTCGATACAACATGAGCCTCACACAGCTTGTGATATATGTGGAAGAGGAACCCTACTCATGAGTGTCAAGCCTTAATTGAGGAAGTAAATGTTGTGGGAAACTACAATTTTAATGCAATAGGTCAGGGGCACCCCGGTTTTTCATGGAGTTCACCTGGAAGTACTGCGAATGCTTGGAAACAAAATAAATCTAGACCCCAGGGACAAGGAGCTCCAGTATACCAATATCAGTAGAGGTAGAAATTTCAGCCTCAACAGCCCATTCAGCCTGGTCTAGATGATCTAATGAAGGCCTTCATTATCAATACAGATGAGAGGTTGAACGCCCATGGAGAAGTTATCAAAGAGTTGGGCACAGATTTTCGAAACCTGGAGAGACAACTGGGACATATTGCAACAATATTATCTAAGAGGGCTCCAGGAACTCTCCCCGCTGATACTGAGAGAAATCCCAAAGAAATAGTGAATGTTGTAACTCTGAGAAGCGGGCAAGTGTTGAATGATCCCATCCCTATCCAAAATGATGTGAAACTAGAAAAAAGAAAGTGGGGAGAAGCTTAAGAATGATGTTCATAAAAAGAAGAAGGGTCAGATGCAAGCTGAGAAAAAAAGAAGGGAGACACTTCGAGAAGGGAGGAACATGATGAGAGCGAGCATATGTCGGCGCTACCTTTCCCTCAAAAGCTATATAGAAAAAAGCTGGACAAGCAATTTGAGAGATTTCTAGATATGCTGAAATAGGTTCATGTGAACTTACCATTCACAGAAGTGCTCTCACAAATGCCTTCTTATGCTAAATATTTTAAGGAGATCCTTACAAAAAAGAGGAAGCTAGAAGAGACCTCAGTGCTCAAGCTCACAGAGCATTGTAGTGCGATATTACAAAACAAACTCCCACAAAATTATGGAGAGCCACGGAGTTTTACTATACCTTGCTCATTAGGAACTATTAATTTTGATAAGTCCTTATGTGATTCTGGTACCTCAACTAACTTAATACCTCTATCTATTTATAGGACACTGGAGAAGGAGATTGGAGAGATAAGGTCTGTACCAATATCATTGCAACTGGCAAACCAAACGACCTTAATACCCAAGGGGATAGTGGAAGATGTGTTAGTTCGGGTGGATAAGTTCGTATTTCCTGTAGATTTTATAGTGGTGAATATGGAAGAAAACAAGGAGGTACCCTTGTCCTAGAAAGACCATTCTTAACAACGGGTAGAGTAATATTGGATATACACGAGAGGAAAGTCATGCTTAGATTGGGTGGGGAGACTGTGACTTTTGAGATGAATGTAGCAAAGGGGGCACAAAAAGAAAAACCAGCTGCAAGTATTGAGTGGAAAGTGAAGGGCTTGAAAGAGAAGGTTACGCTGAGTGAGATAGATAGGTGTGGGGTGTACCCCAAGAAGACTGAGTAGAAGCTGTCTGCATGGATGTGCGCATTAGTTTGAAGGCAAGGAATAGAGTCCGACTTCGACTCAGACTCCGACTAGATGTTCATGGAAGTTTCCTTTACCTTATGATTTTTAATTGTGTGTCATGGGGACATCCCACAACTTAAAGTGTGGGGTGGGGGATATGTTGTATGTATGTATGTATATTAGTTTTAGTTTTTTTGTTTGTCAGTTTTAGTAGTTAGAGATAGAAAAACATAGAAAAGAAAAACTTAAAAATTGAAAAATATTTAAAATTTTCAATTTTTCCCGACGATGGATATCATCAACGGGTTTCTTGAGGGAGTAAAGTCAAAAGAAAAGACAAAAATTTTCTATTTTGTTAGGTAGTGTATTAATTCCCCCTTGGATTTTCTTTGTGCCGCAATTCTTTTCTATGGGTTTTGGTTTAACTGGGTGTAGTTAGTTTTTATTTTATAGAGTAGTAGGAAACCTTGTGTTGTGATTTGAATTGAAGGCAATATCTCTTAACTTTATTATACCTTAAGAACAGTAAGTGCTCTAGTTGTGACGCTTAGGCTTTGTTTTTTACTCTTGTATAAGTACCTTAAAATGTATGATCTTAACTTTGCTTAACTGCTTTGACTAGAGTGTGTTGATAGTCTGATCCTGAGTGAGTTATGTGTCATGTGTGTGTGAGGTTTTGTGTATTATTTGCATTGCATTTGATGTCTAGAATTTTCCATGTGTGTTTGCAAAGCGAAATGGTAGTTTTATTCAATTGTGGAAGTGATATAGTCGTTTCTTTGTTGAGCCAATGATATGCTTTTACCCACCTAATTGTTATGTATCTTAGTTAACCCCATTGATTCTTTGTTGATCCAATGATATGCTTTTACCCACCTAATTGTTATGTATCTTAGTTAACCCCATTGAGCCTGTAATCCTGTTTCTTTGGCAACCACATTTCAAGCCCTACCCATTTGTTTGAATTGACCATTTATTTGAACCTTATACCTCTCGTGAGCACTTGAATTTGTTATGAACTTTGTAAAAGTTGAAGTGTGGGGTGGTTGGTTTGGCTTTTGAGTGGAACTATTGAAATGTGGAGAAAGGTTCACTATTTGAAAAAGTAAGAGCCACTTGAATTGAAAAACAAAAGTAGTTGTATTGTTGTGAAGAAAATATATTCGTTGATAGTGGTAATTCTTGATGTAATT
>AWOL01S0084767.1:6261-18103 GCA_000715115.1 Nicotiana otophora
TATTTCTTATGCATTTCATGCATTTATACATGTACATTAACACATGACCAGATGGCGTTATTTACCTGTATATTATATGTATATGGGATATGGAAAAAGATTATGGCGTTATATACGCACCACCACCTGATCAACTGGTATACATTGATGATTTGCCCACAGTGGCCGAAATGATATGATGGGATGCCCTCAGAGGCTTGATGATGTTATGAACACATATACCTATGTATGGTATGACATTTATATGCATATGCATGACATTATAAATATGAAATGATTCATAGAGCTATGCAGACGTATATGTCGAGTTTTTTACTGCATGTTTCTCCCATGTCTATTATTTACTAATTTTCATTCCTTACATACCCGGTACATTATTTGTACTGACGTCCCTTTTGCCTGGGGACGCTGCATTTCATGCTCGCAGGTCTCGATAGACAGGTTGAGAGTCCTCCAAGTAGGCGATCAGCTCAACAGAAGATATTGGTGTACTATATTTGCTCCAAAGTTGCTTGTTTTGTCAGTATGATTTAGATGTATTTGGTTTGGTATGGCAGGCCTCTGTCCCGACTTTTATAACATTTATATACTCTTACAGGCTTGTAGACATATGTCGTGTACATGAAAGATTGTACGGCTTTATCGGCCGATATTTTGAGTTTATAAATGATCACGTTGGCCTATTAGGCAAGTATGTCACGTATATATAATGATGTAATACGAAAGATACGTTACGTTGGTACTCGGTTGAGTAAGGTGCCGGGTAGCCATCGCGGCCCATCGATTTGGTCGTAACAATAGCCCTAGTGTTAGTGTTGCCTACTAGATCGGGGTAATATACGGTGTATTGTGATGCGTCGCATGTTGGTCTCGGTGCGGTGTTGATGCAGGACGGTAGGGTGATTGCCTACGCGTCCAGACAGTTGAAGTTGAATGAGAAGAATTATCATGTTCACGATCTTGAGTTAGCAGCTATTGTTCATGCCTTGAAGATTTTGCAGAACTATTTGTATGGTGTTCCTTGTGAGGTTTTCACCGATCACCGGAGTCTACAACATCTGTTTAAATAGAAGGATCTTAACTTGCGACAACGGAGATAGTTGGAATTGCTTAAGGATTATGACATCAATATTCTCTATCATCCGGGAAGACCAATGTGGTGGACGATGCCTTGAGTCGCAAGGCGGAGAGTTTGGGCAGTTTTGCATATTTACCAGTATCAGAGAGGCCTTTAGCCTTGGATATTTAGGCCTTGGCCAACCAGTTTGTCAGATTGGATGTTTCCGAGCCGAGTAGAGTTTTGGCTTGTGTGGTTTCTCAGTCTTCTCTCTATGATCGTATCAGATAGCGTCAGTATGATGACCCCCATCTGCTTGTCCTTAAGGACATGGTTCAGCACGGCGATGCCAAGGAAGTCACTATTGGAGATGACGGTGTATTATGGATACATGGCAGGCTATGTGTACTTAATGTAGATGGTTTGTGTGATTTGATCCTCCGGGAGGCTCACAGTTTGTGGTACTCCATTCATCTAGGTGCCGCGGAGATGTATCGGGATTTGAGGTAGCACTATTGGTAGAGGCGGATGCAAAAACATATAGTGGAATATGTAGCTCGTTGCCTAAATTGTCAGCAGGTGAAGTATGAGCATCAACGACCGAGTGGATTGCTTCAGAAGTTATAGATTCCAGAGTAGAAATAGGAGCGGATCACTATGGATTTTGTTGTTAGGCTCCCACGGACTCAGAGGAAGTTCGATGCAGTTTGGGTGATTTTGGATAGATTGACCAAGTCAGCTCATTTCATTCATGTGGTTACTACTTACTCTTCGGAGCAACTGGCTCAGATTTACATTTGTAAGATTGTCAGGCTTCATGGCGTACCGGTATCTATCATCTCTGACCGGGGTACGCAGTTTACATCATGGTTCTGGAGAGCCGTATAGCGTGAGTTGGATACTCGTGTGGAGTTGAGTACAACATTTCACCCTCGTATGGACTGACAGTCCGAGTGCACTATTCAGATATTTGAGGATATGCTCCATGCATGTGTGATTGATTTTGGGGCTGATTGGGATCAGTTCTTGTCACTTGCAGAGTTTGCCTACAATAACAGTTATCAGACAAGCATTAAGTTGGCCCAGTATGAGACTTTGTATGGTAGGCAGTGCCAGTCCTCAGTGGGTTGGTTTGAGCCGGGTGAGGCTAGACTATTAGATACAGACTTGGTTCAGGATGCCTTGGAAAAGGTTAAATTGATTCAGGATCGACTTCCTAAAGCCCAGTCAAGGCAGAAGAGTTATGCAGATCGAAAGGTTCGCGATGCTGCATTCATGGTTGGGGAGCGGGTCTTGCTTTAGGTTTCGCCCATGAAGGGTGTTATGAGGTTCAGAAAGAAGGGCTAGTTGAGCACTGAGTATATCAGACCTTTTGAGATCCTTGAGAGGGTTGGAGAGGTGGCTTACAGACTTGCACAACCACCTAGTCTCTCTACAGTTCATCATGTATTCCATGTTTCCATGCTCCGAAAGTATCACGGCGATCCGTATCATGTGTTAAACTTTAGCTCAATCCAGTTGGACAAGGATCTATCTTATGTTGAGGAGCCAGTGGCCATTTTGGATAGGCAGGTTCGAAATTTGATGTCAAAGAACATCACTTATGTGAAGGTTCAGTAGAGGGGTCATCCGGTCGAGGAGGCGACTTGAGAGATCGAGCATGATATGTGTAGCACTTATCCTCATCTTTTCACCACTTCAGGTATATTTGTATAGTCGTTCGAGGATGAACGTATGTTTTAAGAGGGGGAGGATGTAACGACCTGGCCATTTGTTTTGAGGGTTTTAGACCCGAACCCTTATTTATTGCTTCCTCTACTTCATTTTTGGGTTTTGTGACTTGCTGGGAGGATATGTCTTTGGTTTCAGAGTGAAAAGAGACACATAGTCCCTAAAATAGAGGTTTAAGTCATAGGAAATGATCATAGTTCGAATTGTATGAAGACGACTCTGAAATGGAGTTTTGATGGTTCCTATAGCTCCATAGGGTGATTTTGGTCTTAGGAGCGTGTTCGGATGCTGAATTGGAGGTCCATAGGTCATTTTAGCGTGAATTGGCGAAAGTTGGAAATTTGATGAATTTTGGGAAGATTGACTGGGAGTGAAATTTTTTATATCGGGGTCGGATTCAAATTTCGGAAGTTGGAATAGGTCCATAATGTTAATTATGACTTGTGTGCAAAATTTGAGGTCAATCGGACTTGATTTGATAGGTTTCGGCATCGGATGTAGAAGTTTGCAACTTTGAAGTTCATTAGGCTTGAATCGATGTGCAATTCGTATTTTAGCATTTTCTGATGTCATTTAAAGGCTCGACTAATTTTGTGTGATGTATTAGGACTGGTTGGTATATTTGGTTGAGGTCTTGGGGGCCTCGGGTGAGTTTCGGATGGTTAACGGATCATTTTTGGGCTTAGAAGATTTTCTCGTGCTGGGCTAGTTCTAGTGTAATCGCATATGCGCAAGACTGACCGCAGGTGCGAGCCCGCAGAAGCTAGAAAAGGGATGCAGGTGCGGGGCTAGGGGAATTAGACGGTGGTCGCATATGTGGTGTAAAGGCCGTAGAAACGGAGTCGCTTCTGCGGAAGATTGGTCGCCGAAGCGGACGAGTGTGAGGAGGCCTGTCCGCAGAAGCGGATGTGTCTGCGCTAATGCGCACCCACAGAAGCGGGATTTGGACCGTAAAAGCGGAATGGGTGCCAAAAGTTGATTTCGCAGAAGCAGATCACGGACCGCAGAAGAGATTCCGCAGGTGCGGATAATTGGTCGCCGGTGCGAAAAGCCTGGGTAGTGTTTAAAACCGGAGGGCTTCGTGATTTTTGTCTTTTTGGACTTTGCAAACTCGGTCTAGGGCGATTTTTGAGAGAATGTTCGAGGGATTTTTTAGAAGTAAATCCCTTGTGCTTATTTTTTATCAATAATCTTGCTACCCCATTTATTTTCCCACCTAGTTAGTGTGTATTTAAGGTGGAAATTAGGAGTTGGAGGTTAGGGATTTGGTAAGTTGATTTGAGGAATTGAGTGGCAATTTGGTGTCGGATTTTGGTAATTTTGGTATGGGTGAACTCGTGGTCGAATGAGTGTACGTATTTTATGANAGTGTACGTATTTGATGACTTTAACCTGATTCCGAGACGTGGGCCCGGATCGACCTTTTGGGCCGAATTTTCGATTCTTTGCTAAAGTCATAGTTTCATTATTTAAATTGATTTCTTGTAGTTATATTTATAGTATGAAATTATTTTGGATAGATTCGAGCCGATCAGAGTTGGAAAGTCGAGGGAAAGTCATACTACTTAACTGATTGAGCGAGATTTGAGGTAAATGACTTGTCTAACCTTGTGTGGGAGAAATCCCCTTAGGATTGGTACTGTTGTAACAATTTGTGATATGTGAGCGCCGTGTATGCTAGGTGACGAGTGCGTACACTGGCTGATTATGGAAAATTATGTTCTTGCTGATTTGCCATCTTTTGAATTCCTTAACTGAGTTGTCTCCTTTTAAAATTCATTTACTGAGTAGCCTTAGCATATGTAGTGGTCATGTTTAGCCTAGTATCGCATGTCTACGTGCCTTAACTCTTACTTGCAATTTGTGAAACAGGCTTAGTTGAATTACCTATTTTCCTTTATTTGGATTAAATCTTTAACTGTAAGATTCTTGCTAGAAATTTGTGTTTTCCTTCGATTACCTGCTGAATATTTACTTTGGTACTACGAGGCGGTTCCTCGGGAGATCTCCTTGTACTGCATATTTACTTTGGGACTAAAAGGCGGTTCCTCGGGAGATTCTCCCGTATTGCATATTTACTTTGGGACTACGAGGCGTTTACTCGGGAGATTCCCCCACCCCCTGTCTTGCATATTTGCTTTGGAAATACGAGGTGGTACCTCGGGAGATACATTTGGGACTACGAGACGGTACCTCGGGAGTGCCCCTGTTGTTTACCTCTATTTACTATGCTAATATTTTCTGAAAGTTCTTATTGTTTAAATTCTCTGTCATTTTAAAATATTATTATATCTTTTGCCCTACCTTTCTTTTAAACCAGTAGGGCCCTGACCGGACCTCGTCACTACTCTACTAAGGTTAGGCTTGGCACTTACTAGGTACTGTTGTGGTGTACTCATACTACACTTCTGTACATCTTTTTGTGCAGATCCATATTCTTCCCACCGTACCAGATACCGGTGAGTTGGACCGCACGTGGAGACTTCAAGGTATATATGTCAGTGACTGCAGACCTCGGAGTCCCCCTCTACCCTTATTGTGTTGTTTTCCTTATTTTCTTTAGACTTTGATGTATAGAGACACTTAGTATTTGCTCTTAGAAGCTTGTGACTTATTTCCACCGGGTTTTGGGAGTTGTAAATTATGGATTTGCAATTTTATATTTATATAGCATGTGTTGAAATTGGAGTTCAATTTATTATTCATTTATTCCACAAGTTGTTAGGCTTACCTAGTCTTAGAGACTAGGTGCTACCATGACATCCTACAGAGGGAAATTGGGGTCGTGATAGTCTTCCATTTCTCAGTTTGCTTCATTGTTTAGATCAGGCAAGCTACTTTGTGGCGGTACTGTTGCATCATCTTGATGTAATTAGAGTAAAAGACTAATAAGTATAAGCAATGTATTTACATAAAACAAATAATTATTCAAATTTGTTATACTTTACCTCAATTCCTTCCGCTAGCCGAGGAGTTCCACCACTTCTACCACCACCTCTATCACGGCCTCTACCACCACCTCTACTACCACCTCTACTACCACCTCTTACCTCTAATTCCACTTCCACCACCCGTTTGTGAACTTCTAATGTATGAATCAATTTTCCCTTTATATCTATTCAACCTTGGACGTCCACGAGAAGCTACGTATCTAGGATCTCTTATATTTCTTCCTTCACCCTCACCCTCACCCCTAATTCAAAAGGTCATGCTTTAATCTATTCAAATCATACTTAATATATTGCCTCATCACTTTAGTGTCCAATGCAATATCACAAACCCGTTCAAAATGCTTCAATAGTTCCTTGTACATCATGTATTCAGAAGTCATACGTGGGTAACCTCCTAGAAAGAAACATTTCAAGTGTGGACAAACAATATCTCTTCTCCACATTTTCAATATATACCTCTCATTAACGTTTTCAATCCTCTTATGAGACAGCACCTTAAGTATATGGTAGCATAGAATACCTCTTGTTTCACACCACTTGCAGCTGCAACTTAGATATTTGCCAATAGGTGTATATTCAACCGTGAAGACAAATGGATCTCTAGTGTTAAAACTCATGAGCGAATAATTTGTTATAATGTATTTCTCCACTCCAGAGTTTGCTTGATGATCTTCAGGGGTGCTGATTTCACAATGGTGTCGTTTCCTTAATTGTACTTGAAAACTTTCAAACACTTCACGAGTATAACATGCTTGAAATTTTTTCTCTCAAGTGAATTCAGATAAACATTTTAGTTCGAAGCACCTTGACCTATATTCAACTTTCAATTCTTTCTCGAACTTAGCTCTTATGGCTAACTCATATTGCTGAACAAACAACTTCAAAGTGCTTTGGCGAGTGATAAATCCATCAAAGAAAGTATGCATTCCTTCACTTCTTTGTGTGGACAATATCCCAGTCCAAAAATGGTCATTTAGGTATACAAGAACCCATTTTTTCTTCTCAAAATAAAGCTTATAAAACCAATCCCTTCCATCTAAGTTATATTTTGCAATATAATCAGTCCATCTTCTCTCAAACTCAGCAACATTAGGGCTATCAAGGACTAAAGCCTTAAATTCTACCTTTGCAATCTTACCATCAAGAACTTCGCTTAACTTCATAGGCAACTTTGTGAATATGTGTCATATACAATATCTATGTACCGTATTTGGCATCAATGTATTGATAGCAGCCTTAATACTATCACATGTGTCATATAAAATATCTATGTACCGAATTTGGCATCAACTTTGTGAATATGTGTCATATACAATACTATATATTGATAGAGAGCACCATTTTGTAACTTGTTATATCCTCGCTAGACATAAAAGTGCATCCCAAAAGTATGGATTGCTTATGCTGATTTCCACCAACAAATGAAGCAAATGGCATAAAGTATCCATTCACAAGTTATGTGGTATCAAGGCATATTACATCATGGAACTCCTCATATGCAACCTTTGAGTGTGAATGAACCCATACGATATTACGAAGTCGACCAAAACTATCCACATCTACGGAGTAGTAACATTCCCTATCTTTTTGCTACATGTCACTGAAGAACTTGAGTAATAATTGTGCGTCCCCTTCTGTCACGACCCAAAATTCAACTAGTCGTGATGGTATCTAACCCAACCCGCTAGGTAAGCTAATTGACAATAAACCAATTCCAATGAAATTTAATAAGACAAATAAATAAATAAAAATATCTTAATCTTATATATTTCCCAAGGACTGGTAATACAAATCATGAGCTTCTAAGATAAAAATTTACAAAGCTGGCATGAAATAAATAAATGCATTATCTATTTGAAATATACATAAACAGATTTTTATAAATCTAAGGGTACCATGAACAAGAGGCAGCTACCAATGGAATGCGGTACGTCTTCAAATCTAGCTCCTCTCGATCATAGCAACATCAACATCCAACATTTTTACGCAAGGTGCAGAAGTGTAGTATGAGTACAACCGAACCCATGTACTCAATGTGTAACAAACCAAACCTTAGGTTGAAAGTAGTGACAAGCTGGTACAAGGGTCAGGGTCCAACTCCAATAACCAGCAACAGTTCATAGCAATATGATAAAGATGGTACAGGAAATAATTCAGTTGGTTCACAGTTACAGAAAAAATAGGCATGCTTTTCAAGTGTATCAGTGAAAACCCAGATCTTTTATCGAAATCACCAAAATATGAGTACGTTTGTAAAATTTTGATTTTTCCCAAAACTTTCAATAGGTAAATATTTCATTTTCAAATAGCATGAGGAAAGTACATCTTTATGCCTACATTTCAATATGTGTGCGAAGTCATGAATGATGCAATGTCGTACAGTATGAGGAAACTGCATCTTTGTGCACGTATGTCAAGTGTGCATATCGAATGCAATGCAACTCAGTGATAAAACCATACGCACGCTCTAAGATTATCAATTCACTCAGTCCTCCCAGTCATTCAGTCCGCACAATCACTCAATCCTCCCAATCGCTCGTCACTCGCAATTAGTAGGTACCTGCGCTCACTGGGGGTGTGTACAGACTCCGGAAGGGCTCCTTCAGCCCAAGCGCTATAACAAGCCAATCATGACATAAATCAATACCACATGGTGTGGCGTGCAGCCCGATCCCATCATAAATCCTCACCATTAGGCCATCGTCCTCACTCAGTCATCAATCTCTCCAGTCTCTCGGGCTCACAATGTCATGAACATTAGCCCAACATGATAATGTGATGTATCAATAAATGGTAACAGAGACTGAGATATGATATACAAATAAATGCATATGACTGAGTATGTAATTGCAATATAAGCAAATAACTCAACAACATAAATGACCTTAGTGGGTCCCAACAGGAAAAGCATATAGCCTAGACATGGTTTCTAACATGAATCACAGCTCAATTACTCTAGCACGTAGAGATTTCATAGATACAAATAAGATTAGGTAACTACATAGTACCACAGAAATAACCGAGTCACAATTCATACGGTGCATGCCCACACGCCTGTCACCTATCATGTGCGCCACCTCGACACCAAACACATAACACGTATAATCAGGGTTTATACCCTCAGCTCCAAGTTTAGAAGTGTTACTTANCAATTTTATATTTATATAGCATGTGTTGAAATTGGAGTTCAATTTATTATTCATTTATTCCACAAGTTGTTAGGCTTACCTAGTCTTAGAGACTAGGTGCTACCATGACATCCTACAGAGGAAAATTGGGGTCGTGATAGTCTTTCATTTCTCAGTTTGCTTCATTGTTTAGATCAGGCAAGCTACTTTGTGGCGGTACTGTTGCATCATCTTGATGTAATTAGAGTAAAAGACTAATAAGTATAAGCAATGTATTTACATAAAACAAATAATTATTCAAATTTGTTATACTTTACCTCAATTCCTTCCGCTAGCCGAGGAGTTCCACCACTTCTACCACCACCTCTATCACGGCCTCTACCACCACCTCTACTACCACCTCTACTACCACCTCTTACCTCTAATTCCACTTCCACCACCCGTTTGTGAACTTCTAATGTATGAATCAATTTTCCCTTTATATCTATTCAACCTTGGACGTCCACGAGAAGCTACGTATCTAGGATCTCTTATATTTCTTCCTTCACCCTCACCCTCACCCCCAATTCAAAAGGTCATGCTTTAATCTATTCAAATCATACTTAATATATTGCCTCATCACTTTAGTGTCCAATGCAATATCACAAACCCGTTCAAAATGCTTCAATAGTTCCTTGTACATCATGTATTCAGAAGTCATACGTGGGTAACCTCCTAGAAAGAAACATTTCAAGTGTGGACAAACAATATCTCTTCTCCACATTTTCAATATATACCTCTCATTAACGTTTTCAATCCTCTTATGAGACAGCACCTTAAGTATATGGTAGCATAGAATACCTCTTGTTTCACACCACTTGCAGCTGCAACTTAGATATTTGCCAATAGGTGTATATTCAACCGTGAAGACAAATGGATCTCTAGTGTTAAAACTCATGAGCGAATAATTTGTTATAATGTATTTCTCCACTCCAGAGTTTGCTTGATGATCTTCAGGGGTGCTGATTTCACAATGGTGTCGTTTCCTTAATTGTACTTGAAAACTTTCAAACACTTCACGAGTATAACATGCTTGAAATTTTTTCTCTCAAGTGAATTCAGATAAACATTTTAGTTCGAAGCACCTTGACCTATATTCAACTTTCAATTCTTTCTCGAACTTAGCTCTTATGGCTAACTCATATTGCTGAACAAACAACTTCAAAGTGCTTTGGCGAGTGATAAATCCATCAAAGAAAGTATGCATTCCTTCACTTCTTTGTGTGGACAATATCCCAGTCCAAAAATGGTCATTTAGGTATACAAGAACCCATTTTTTCTTCTCAAAATAAAGCTTATAAAACCAATCCCTTCCATCTAAGTTATATTTTGCAATATAATCAGTCCATCTTCTCTCAAACTCAGCAACATTAGGGCTATCAAGGACTAAAGCCTTAAATTCTACCTTTGCAATCTTACCATCAAGAACTTCGCTTAACTTCATAGGCAACTTTGTGAATATGTGTCATATACAATATCTATGTACCGTATTTGGCATCAATGTATTGATAGCAGCCTTAATACTATCACATGTGTCATATAAAATATCTATGTACCGAATTTGGCATCAACTTTGTGAATATGTGTCATATACAATACTATATATTGATAGAGAGCACCATTTTGTAACTTGTTATATCCTCGCTAGACATAAAAGTGCATCCCAAAAGTATGGATTGCTTATGCTGATTTCCACCAACAAATGAAGCAAATGGCATAAAGTATCCATTCACAAGTTATGTGGTATCAAGGCATATTACATCATGGAACTCCTCATATGCAACCTTTGAGTGTGAATGAACCCATACGATATTACGAAGTCGACCAAAACTATCCACATCTACGGAGTAGTAACATTCCCTATCTTTTTGCTACATGTCACTGAAGAACTTGAGTAATAATTGTGCGTCCCCTTCTGTCACGACCCAAAATTCAACTAGTCGTGATGGTATCTAACCCAACCCGCTAGGTAAGCTAATTGACAATAAACCAATTCCAATGAAATTTAATAAGACAAATAAATAAATAAAAATATCTTAATCTTATATATTTCCCAAGGACTGGTAATACAAATCATGAGCTTCTAAGATAAAAATTTACAAAGCTGGCATGAAATAAATAAATGCATTATCTATTTGAAATATACATAAACAGATTTTTATAAATCTAAGGGTACCATGAACAAGAGGCAGCTACCAATGGAATGCGGTACGTCTTCAAATCTAGCTCCTCTCGATCATAGCAACATCAACATCCAACATTTTTACGCAAGGTGCAGAAGTGTAGTATGAGTACAACCGAACCCATGTACTCAATGTGTAACAAACCAAACCTTAGGTTGAAAGTAGTGACAAGCTGGTACAAGGGTCAGGGTCCAACTCCAATAACCAGCAACAGTTCATAGCAATATGATAAAGATGGTACAGGAAATAATTCAGTTGGTTCACAGTTACAGAAAAAATAGGCATGCTTTTCAAGTGTATCAGTGAAAACCCAGATCTTTTATCGAAATCACCAAAATATGAGTACGTTTGTAAAATTTTGATTTTTCCCAAAACTTTCAATAGGTAAATATTTTATTTTCAAATAGCATGAGGAAAGTACATCTTTATGCCTACATTTCAATATGTGTGCGAAGTCATGAATGATGCAATGTCGTACAGTATGAGGAAACTGCATCTTTGTGCACGTATGTCAAGTGTGCATATCGAATGCAATGCAACTCAGTGATAAAACCATACGCACGCTCTAAGATTATCANTATTTTCAAATAGCATGAGGAAAGTACATCTTTATGCCTACATTTCAATATGTGTGCGAAGTCATGAATGATGCAATGTCGTACAGTATGAGGAAACTGCATCTTTGTGCACGTATGTCAAGTGTGCATATCGAATGCAATGCAACTCAGTGATAAAACCATACGCACGCTCTAA